>CAJHQP010000992.1:0-138052 GCA_905132765.1 Moricandia arvensis
CGCCTAGGACATCTATATGCTAATCTTAAGAAATGTACCTTTTGCACTGATCAACTAGTATTCCTAGGCTTTGTTGTTAGTTCACAGGGACTGAAAGTAGATGAAAAAAAGATCAAAGCAGTGCAAGATTGGCCTACCCCAACTACCATCGGCCATGTGAGGAGTTTCAATGGTTTGGCCAGTTTCTATAGGAGATTTGTCAAAGACTTTCGCACCATAGAAGTTCCACTGACATCAGTGATCAAGAAGGATGTTGCCTTCAAATGGGGAACTGAACAGGAAGAAGCTTTTCAAAAACTTAAAACCAGCTTAACTAATGCCCCTATTTTCGTTTTACCTAACTTTGAAAAAAACTTTTGAGATTGAATTTGATGCCTCAGGAACAGGTGTGGGAGCCGTGTTAACTCAAGGAGGAAGACCAGTAGCATTCTTCAGTGAGAAGCTACATGGAGCAACCCTCAACTACCCTACCTATGACAAGGAGTTGTATGCTCTAGTTAGGTCACTTGAGACTTGGCAACACTACCTCTTATCCAAGGAGTTTGTGATCCACACTGACCATGAGACACTCAAGTATCTGAGGGGACAAACCACTTTTAAGAAGAGGCATGCTCGTTGGTTAGAGTTTGTAGAATCATTTCCCTATGTGATCAAGTACAAGAAGGGGAAGGAAAACATTGTAGCTGATGCCTTATCCAGGAGACATGCGCTTATATCACTGATGGAGGCTAAGGTTATGGGTTTTGAACAAATCAAGGATCAGTATGGAGAGGATCCTGACTTTGGAGACATCTACAAGCAGTGTAGACAATGAGCATTTGGGTCATTCTTTCAGCAAGATGAGTTCCTTTTCAGGGACAAGAGGCTATGTATCCACAAGGCTCAATGCGTGACCTGATCCTGAGAGAGGCACATCAAGGAGGCCTCATGGGGCATTTTGGCCGAGATAAGACCCTCAGCATTGTAGCTGAGCATTTCTTCTGGCCACACTTGAGAAGAGACGTAGAGAGGTTCTGTGCAAGGTGCATCATTTGTCTCAAGACAAAATCCAGGTTACATCCCCATGGATTATACATTCTTTTGCCTATTCCTGACCATCCTTGGGTAGACATTTCCATGGATTTTGTTCTCGGATTGCGAAAGATCAGAAACAAGGATTCCATCTTTGTGGTAGTAGACAGGTTCTCTAAAATGGCACACTTCATTCCTTTCAACAAAACCAATGATTCATCCCAAACTGCTGACTTATTCTTCAAGGAAGTGGTGAAGCTTCATGGTATCCCTAGAACCATTGTTTCTGACAGAGACACCAAGTTCTTGAGCCACTTTTGGAGAACGTTTGGAGGAAGCTGGGAACTAAGCTGCTCTTCTCCACAACCTGCCATCCCCAAACTGATGGTCAGACTGAGGTTGTGAACTGCACACTCTCCACTCTATTGAGAGCCATGGTTGGTAAGAACTTGAGGAATTGGCTTGATTGCCTACCTTTCATTTAGTTTGCTTATAACCGAGTCCCACACTCTGCTACTAAGCTATCACCTTTTGAGATTGTGTATGGTTTTAAGCCAACAACACCTCTGGATCTCCTACCTATTTCCCACAAGGAACAGATTATTAGTCAAGAAGGAGAGACCAAGGCCGAGTTGATGCATAAGATTCATGATAAGGTTAAGGCTAACTTAGAGCACTAGAATGAGCTGAACAAGAGGCAAGCTGATAAGGGAAGAAAGGAGGTTTCTTTTGAACCAGGAGATTGGGTTTGGCTACACATGAGATCAGAAAGGTTCCCTAACCAGAGGAAGTCTAAACCATCCCCTAGAGGAGACGGTTCTTTTAAAGTCCTGAAGAAGATCAATGATAATGCATACCAGCTGGAGCTGCCAGATGAGCTTAATGTGTCTTCTACATTCAATGTGTCTGATCTATCCTATTTTCACACAGATGAAACTGTTCTGAGGTCAGAACCTTCTCAAGAGGGAGAGAATGATGAGGACATAGAACCAGACATCAATATCCCAACCCTAACACAAGCAGCAAGAACAAGATCAGGAACCAAGGGGGTGATTGCAAGCTTCTGTGAAGCCATTGAAGGATTGTTTGCCAAGGCTAATAGCAACCCCAACTTAGATGACATCACAAACCGTCTAGACAAGCTCTCCATTTCCGGATCAGAGGTTATAAAGACTCAACCTTATATTATACAAGACGGTCCAAAATATAGTGCTATCCTATGGTCTATCATTCCTCATAAGGAGATGGTTTCCTTAGTCACCATCTCCCCACTTAAGTGAAAGGGTGAGTATCAAGGGGAAGAGGCAAGCTTCTAAACGACATCACTCCACACCTCTGCTCTTCTCCTAACCCCATTGGCTACCTTACCAGAATTCAGACCCACCAGAAAGGTAAGTAAGGTAAGCACATTTCAATATTTTATTTACTTGATTTTCGTTGCAGGTTTTGGGGCTTTTATTTATTTCATTTTCAAATAAACAAGGCATTGTTTAGCCTTTTGCTTTCATTAGGTCCTAAGATTGAATCATTATATTAAATTTGCTTCAAGACCCCTAGAAGGGCATAGCTGCATCGGCGAGTATATAAGCCCCTATAAGCAGCCTTGTATTCTTTAAGCTATTATGAAATATATGAGTCAGTTTGCCCCATAAACTAAAACCCTAAGTCTTTCCGTGTGTGTGAGAAGCAGCATTGAGAGCAATCTTATCAAAATTATTCCATAGAGTCTGTGGCGACTTTCGATCCATCTGATTGAGTTCTTCAATCTATTCACTCCATCCCCATCCCTTGTCCTTGTTGAGTTGTTTATACGAACAAGCAGCTTGGATCAGTCCTCCATCGATACGCCATCATCCATCCAGTGAGATAGCAAGTTGGTTATACGACCATTTGTTGTTTCCCATCCTCCACTTATCCATTCTAAGAGCAAGCAAGCCGGTTACTCTTTCATTCCATTCCATCCGCAACTCTCATCCCCTCCTCATCACCAATCCATCAAACAAAGCTTGAGACTCATCCTCTATCCTTCCAGTTTGAGAAGGGTGCTTTCCATGCCCATATCAATTTAGAACATACATCGCCTAGTTCCTATCATGCTTATAACACTAGCTGTTAACTTGAAGAGAGACAAATGATCTTATGAGAGATGAGATGAAGCAAAGGAGGTGTTGTGTGAAGAGAACTTGTGCAACAAGAATGGAGAAGGCTGTGGGAAGCTTATAAGTGTGCAAGGATCTCTGAAACACATTGAGGAATATCAAGGAGGACCTTGGGAAGCTTTGGTGAAGAGAAGAGATCATATGGTCGAGATTTGAGTGAGTTGTACGGACTGTACAGATCCGTACGGACCAGACTCAACCCAAATCATATATAATCGACCATTTGAGCATAAAAGAGGTTTTAGGGCTTGTGCAAACTTAGGGCACAATGTGTACGGACCAGGTTGATCCTCTATGGCCGTACAACCCTAATAAAGCACAAGACTTGTAAATCAAGCTTCAAGAAGGTTTAGGGTTGTGAGAAAAGACTTGGGATCCAAGGGAGGTTTAGGCAAGATGAAAAGATGCTGAGTATATTCCAACTGCAAAAGGAAGAGCAAGGATGCTTTCCAGAAAGGTCTTTACATGCTTGAAGACACTGCCCCTAGTTCTGATTTTAAATACTCGTTTAGTTCTACTTCTGTGTTGAATAATGATGCATTGTGGCATGCTAGAGTAGGTCACCCTCATGTTAGAGCTCTAAGTTTAATGTTACCAGGTGTCATGTATAAGAATAATGAATGTGAAGCATGCATCTTGGGTAAACATTGTAAGGCAGTTTTTCCAAAATCTACTACTCTTTATGAAAAGTGTTTTGATCTTTTGCATTCAGATGTATGGACTGCTCCTTGTTTATCTAGGGAAAACTATAAGGATTTTGTAACATTCATTGATGAAAAATCAAAATACACCTGGATAACTCTCATTCAAACTAAGGATAGAGTGCTTGATGCATTTAGAAACTTTCAGGCTTATGTGATTAACCATTACCATGCCAAGATTAAGATTTTCAGGTCTGATAATGGTGGTGAGTACACAAGCCTGGCATTCAAGCAACATCTAGCTCAACATGGTATCCTTCACCAAACAAGCTGTCCTTACACTCCGCAACAAAATGGAGTGGCTGAAAGGAAGAATAGTCATCTTATTGAGGTGGCTCAGTCGATCATTTTCCAGTCCAATGTCCCCAAAAGGTTTTGGAGTGATGTTGTGATGATTGCTTGATATTTGATCAACAAAACACCTACCAGAGTTTTAGATGACAAGGCTCCATTTTAAGTTCTAAACAAGGAGAAGCCGGTCTTAAGTCATCTAAGGGTGTTTGGGTGTCTATGCTTTGTTCTGGTCCCCGGAGAGATGAGGACCAAACTGGAACCAAAGAGCACAAGGGCAATGTTCATTGGATATTATACAACACATAAGGGGTACAAGTGCTCTGATCCAAAGACAAGGTGAGTTCTGGTGTCTAGGGATGTGAAGTTTGTGGGGTCAAGAGGGTACTATGAAGAGAAGAGTTGGGATGATTGGATCTATCACAAGCCTCTGATAAGGCAACTAGTCTCCGGATCATTCTTGAGGGTCTTGGGGTCAATACAACCCAGGATCAGAGGAGGCAAGAAGGGCCAAATACACATGAAGCTGAAGATCAAACTCACCATGATCATGAAGGGGGAAATGAACCTGAGGCTGAAGGTCAAGAGGAGGATCACTGAGGAGATCATCATCAAGGTGAGGCAGAAAGTGGAGAAGGAAGTGAAGAAAACAATGGACGTGAAGGAGAAGGTCATGAGGAACCAGTGGAAGAAGCTCTGTTGGATTTTCACCAAAGCATAACGATCTGGGTTTGTGTGTGATGAACAAGCCTTTACAACTGATATGAACTCGTGAAGATGAAGAGAAAGGGTTCTGGTTTTGCTTGTGCTTAATTGAATAAGAATCAGAGACTAAAGGAGACCTAGAGAGATTTGAGAGAATAGAAAGGGGTAGATTAAGAAGGATTCTAACTCAAGAACACTAAGCTTTTCATTTAGAAGTGGAGAGGGGAAATCCCCCTTACTCCCTTAAGGATTACACTTGAGAGAGATACAATATATATAGAGAAATGGAGAGGCTAAACTCGTTTACAACCCTAAGGAGACTAAGCATGTGGAGTCAACAAGAGTCTTGGCGCCTGGTTTGAAATACTAGGCTGAGAATGCTCACATGCTTGGGACAGGCTGTCAAAGAGCTCTTCCTTTGCTTTTGGGCGAGTAGATAAGGTTATCGACAATGCTCTTCCTTTTGGCAAGTGGATAACCTTATCCATAAACAGTCATTAAGCCTCTAAATGCTATCACAAAGCACTTAGGCAATAATTCCCTGCCTTAAACGACCCTTAGACTTTAGTCTAGGTGTCTCAACCTTAAGGAAGCCCCAATGACAAGAGTATGCAACAGCCTTAACCTATTTACTTCATGAATGCAATCCAGATTAGATACAACTATCTATCATCCTATCAAACCATTCATTAGAATAGAGACTAAGCACCAATGCCATTTCCAAATACCAGACCCAAATGCTTCACTTTAGTCAGTATCTATTCATGTATGCAAGCAGATTCAGAACATACTATCTAATATCATGTCAAGCAACATTTAGAACTGGAGTAAGCACTTTAAACACTCAATCATTCAAAACGAGTCATCTAAACATCCTGGGATAGATTCTAAACATTCATATCTAGCAATCTTAACACATCCTCAGGTCTCAAACACATCACACAACACATTCAGTTCATAAAGGATCAAGCTTTATAACAAGGGACAGTAGGTTCTTACAAACAAGGAACTAGTGTTAGTTCCTTGAACACTTTTGATTCATGGCAAGATCAGGGGCTATTGGTCGCGATTCCAACACCATCTTCCTCCATGGACCTTCCCTTGGACTCTCCATGCCTAAAATCCCTACCTTTCTTCATACTTTGGTCGCCCTCACCAGTAACAAGGTGAAAGCTTTCACCTTTCTTCCTGGTCTTTGAATAAGAACACGCCTTGGACTTGATTTGATGAAGAGGGTAGCTAATCCACTCCATAACTCCTGGATCCGAGGCCTTCCCTTCTTCTTGATGGTATGAGAAAGTATGAGTCTTCAAGAACAGCTTCTGGACTTCCCGGAAGAACACCTTCTTGTAGAGGTTGAACCGGCTGGAAAGGAAGCTTTTTTCTGGGTTTTGAATGGCATGAGAGAAAGCCTTGATCTTTGCGGAAGCTAGACACCAAGTTCTGATGAACCTGGCTCTGATACCATGTTGGATTTTTACCAGAGTATAAGGATTTGGGTTTGTGTGTGATGAACAAGCATTTAAGGCTGATATGAACTCGTGAAGATGAAGAGAAAGGGTTCTGGTTTTGGTTGTGTTTACTTGAATAAGAATCAGACACTAAAGGAGACTTAGAGAGATTTGAGAGAATATAAAGGGGTATACTAAGAAGGATTCTAACTCAAGAACACTAAGCTTATTATTTAGAAGTGGAGAGGGGAAATCCCCCTTACTCCCTTAAGGATTACACTTGAAAGAGATACAATATATATAGAGACATGGAGAGGCTAAATGATGTGATCATGGACCAGAGTACTAAAGAGAGCAAAGAAGGCTTAGATGAGTCATATGATGCCACAATGCACCAGCAGCCTGGTGATGATGCTTTGACCATTCCAGAAGGTCCCATGACCCATTCCGGAGCCAAGAAACTTAAGGAGACTGTTGTAGGATTACTCACTTCACATCCACAACAAGAAGAAAGTCTTAGACAAGGTTTGATCCGAGATATCTTGATCACTATTCAAGCTATCTCTACATCAAGCTGAGTTAGTGTTTAGGCAAGACATTTGGTGTGTACTCTTTTCCTTTCTTTTGGTTTTGTCCCATGATGTTTTCCGGAGAAAGGTTTTTAACGAGGCCACGACTTGTCTTACAAATCACCTAGGCCCTATCTCGGCCCAAGACTAGCAGAAGTCATTTATCTTTAAAGCTTATGTTATATTTTAAACTATAGTTTTCCATTTTAATGTTTTCGAAACCCTAGAGAGTTTGTTCTATGGTTTCTTTTATCTAAGGGCTTTCCAAACCCTATTGTACTCAAGCAATCGAATAATATCAAGTCTTATTTCTCTCTTGACGCCTCTCTCTCTCTAGAAGTTGTCGAGTATCTTTTCTGGTGTGTCATATCCAGAGCCTTAAGGGTGTTTAACTTGGTGTGTTATATCCGAGTTAATCATCTAGGAGTATCAAGAGGCCTCTCATCCCTCTTGTGTAACCATTCAATCCACAAACCTTGAAGAGCTTGAGTCCCTGATTCGTTCTTGCAAGGATCTATCCTCCCATCAACCAAAGAAGCATCCTAGGGGCGCATCAAGTGGTATCAGAGCAACTTTGGTTAGGGAAGTCTCGTTTACTCTTTACAACTTTTTGTTACAGCCGCAAAAACTCCTTAATCAACTTGAACAAGAAGTAGATCTAAGTTGTTTAGGGCTGCTCGAAAATCAAAGAGTTTTAGACAAGATTTAGGAGAATTTTCTTTTTGGTTTAGGCGGAAACCATAGACAAATTAAACCTAGCCGCATAGCTTTTTACCTTGCCGAGCAAGGAAGTTCAGCATGATCAGATTCAACTCCAAAAGAAGAAGGAGATTGATCTCAAACCGGCTGGAACTAAGCAGCCAAACTTCTATGCAAACTAGGGTGATATCAAAAGAACTCTTTACTCTAAACAATCAGCTATCTTACTTGTGTTTAAAGAAACTCTGTTGAACTTAACAGATTCTACACCGGTGTATCCGAGTGAAATGGTTTCTCTTTTGCAGGAGTTTCAAGATGTATTTCCAGAGGACAATCCCATTGGGTTACCTCCGTTGCCTGGGATTGAGCACCAGATAGACTTTGTTCCAGGATTTACACTTCCAAACCGACCAGCTTACAGAACCAATCCGGTTGAGACCAAGGAGTTGCAAAGACAAGTAGAGGAACTCATGGAGAAGGGCTATATACAAGAGAGTTTGAGCCCATGTGCTGTACCAGTGCTCCTAGTGCCTAAGAAGGATGGTACTTGGCGCATGTGTGTTGATTGTGGATCAATCAACAACATCACAGTGAAGTATCGCCACCCTATACCTAGATTAGATAATATGCTTGATGAATTACATGGTTCTTGCATCTTCTCTAAAATAGATTTAAAAAGTGGATATCATCAGATTAGGATGAAAGAAGGAGATGAGTGGAAAACTACATTTTAAACTAAGCATGGTTTGTTTGAGTGGTTAGTTATGCCATTTGGATTGACAAATGCACCTAGTACATTCATGAGGTTAATGAATCATGTTCTTAGATCATTCATAGGCATTTTTGTTGTTGTATACTTTGATGATATCTTAGTATATAGCAAGACCTTAGAAGATTATATAGAGCATCTTAGGGCTGTCCTAAATGTGTTGAGAAATGAGAAACTCTTTGCCAATTTGAAGAAGTGCACTTTTTGCACAGATAACTTGGTTTTCCTAGGCTTTGTTGTGAGTGCAGATGGAGTTAAGGTGGACGAGGAGAAGATCAAAGCCATCAAGGAGTGGCCGAGCCCAACCGCAGTAGGATAAGTGATAAGTTTCCATGGGCTTGCCGTGTTCTATAGGCGTTTTGTGAGAGACTTTAGCACCATTGCAGCTCCATTAACTGAAGTAATCAAGAAATATTTGGTATTCAAATGGGGAGAAGCACAAGAAACAGCATTCCAAACCCTTAAAGAGAAGCTTACTCAATCACCTCTCTTAATGCTCCCTGACTTTACTAAAACCTTTGAAATAAAATGTGATGCCTCAGGGATTGGAATTGGTGTTGTGTTGATGCATGATAGGAAAACCATCGCCTACTTCAGTGAGAAGCTTGGAGGAGCCACTCTCAACTATTCAACCTATGACAAAGAACTATATGCCTTAGTGAGGGCCTTGCAAACATGGCAGCATTACTTGTGGCCCAAGGAGTTTGTCATCCACACTGATCATGAGTCCCTAAAGTATCTAAAAGGGCAGAGTAAGCTTAGTAAGAGACACGCAAGATGGGTTGAGTTCATTGAGACATTCCCATACGGGATCAAGTATAAACAAGGTAAGGAGAACATAATTGCTGATGCACTATCTCAGAGGTATGTTCTCTTGACCACTCTTGATGCTAAGCTAGTTCGTTTTGAGAAGATTAAAGATATGTATGATACTGACCTTGATTTCAAAGAAGCTTATGTGTCTTGTGAGAAGTTTGCTGCATGACACTACTTTAGACAAGATGGGTTCTTGTTTTATGATAACAGATTGTGTGTGCCTAATTGTTCTCTACGAGATCTCTTTGTTAGGGAATCCCATGGGGGCAGTCTAATTGGACACTTTGGGATTGCCAAGACCCTTAAAGTTTTGCAGGATCACTTCTATTGGCCACACATGAAGAGAGATGTGGAGATAATCTATGGGAGGTGTGTTACTTGCAAGCATGCCAAGTCCCAAGTCCAATCCTAGGGTTTGTACACTCCTTTACCAATTCCACACCATCCCTGGAATGATATATCCAAGGATTTCATTGTTGGATTGCCTAGGA
The DNA here is from genome assembly GCA_905132765.1 of Moricandia arvensis. Classification (NCBI taxonomy): domain Eukaryota; kingdom Viridiplantae; phylum Streptophyta; class Magnoliopsida; order Brassicales; family Brassicaceae; genus Moricandia; species Moricandia arvensis. Next base: position 9,663 of record CAJHQP010000992.1, read on the forward strand.
CTAGAACCGGAAAGGACTCCATATTTGTAGTTGTTGATAGGTTCTCTAAGATGGCACATTTCATAGCATGTCAAAAGACTGATGATGCATTGCATATTGCTAACTTGTTCTTTAAAGAGGTTTTTCGTTTACATGGCATGCCTAGGAATATAGTTTCTGATTAGTAGACTAAGTTTCTTAGTTACTTTTGGAAGACTCTTTGGTCTAAGCTAGGCACTAAGCTGTTGTTTTCTACTACATGTCATCCACAAACTTATGGAAAAACTGAAGTAGTTAATAGAACTCTATGAACACTCATGCGTGCAGTCATCAAAAAGAACTTGAAAACTTTGGAAGACTACTTGCCACAGTGTGAATTTGCATACAATCATGCCATGCATTCTGCTTCTAAGTACTCTCCTTTTGAAATTGTTTATGGGTTCAGTCCCACCTCTCCTTTGGATCTAAAGCCTTTACCTGAGTGTGAAAGAGTTAGTTTGGACGGTAAGAAGAAAGCTGAGATGGTCCAACAAATCCTTGAGAAGGCTAGGCAAAACATTGAACAGAAAACTAAGTTCTATGAGAAGCAAGCCAACAAAGGAAGGCGTGTGAAGCTCTTTGAAGTCGGTGACCAAGTTTGGCTTTACCTGAGGAAGGATAGGTTTCCCAACAAGAGGAAGTCCAAGCTAATGCCAAGGGTTGATGGACCCTTCGAGATCATCCACAAGATCAATGACAATGCCTATAAACTTGATCTCCAAGGTAAGTATGATGTATCAAATAGCTTCAATGTTACTGACTTGGTCCCTTTTGTTGTTGATGAACCAGATTTGAGGACAAATCCTTTTCAAGAGGTAGGGGATGATGTGATCATGGACCAGAGTACTAAAGAGAGCAAAGAAGGCTTAGATGAGTCACATGAAGCCACAATGCACCAGCAGCCTGTTGATGATGCTTTGACCATTCCAGAGGGTCCCATGAGCCGTTCCAGAGCCAAGAAACTTAAGGAGACTGTTGTAGGATTACTCACTTCACATCCACAACAAGAAGAAAGTCTTGGACAAGGTTTGATCTGAGATATCTTGATCACCATTCAAGTTATCTCTACATCAAGCTGAGTTAGTGTTTAGGCAAAACATTTGGTGTGTGCTCTTTTCCTTGCTTTTGGTTTTGTACCACGATGTTTTCCGGAGGAAGGTTTTTAACGAGGCCACGATTTGTCTTACAAATCACCTAGGCCCTATCTCGGCCCAAGACTAGCAGAAGTCATTTATCTTTAAAGCTTATGTTATATTTTAAACTATAGTTTTCCATTTTAATGTTTTCGAAACCCTAGAGAGTTTGTTCTATGGTTTCTTTTATCTAAGGGCTTTCCAAACCCTATTGTACTCAAGCAATCGAATAATATCAAGTCTTATTTCTCTCTTGACGCCTCTCTCTCTCTCTAGAAGTTGTCGAGTATCTTTTCTGGTGTGTCATATCCAGAGCCTTAAGGGTGTTTAACTTGGTGTGTTATATCCGAGTTAATCATCTAGGAGTATCAAGAGGCCTCTCATCCCTCTTGTGTAACCATTCAATCCACAAACCTTGAAGAGCTTGAGTCCCTGATTCGTTCTTGCAAGGATCTATCCTCCCATCAACCAAAGAAGCATCCTAGGGGCGCATCACTAAACTCGTTTAAAACCCTAAGGACTCTAAGCATGTGGAGTCAACAAGAGTCTTGGCGCCTGGTCTGAAATACTAGGCTGAGTATGCTCACATGCTTGGGACAGGCTGTCAAAGAGCTCTTCCTTTGCTTTTCAGCGAGTGGATAAGGTTATCCACAATGCTCTTCCTTTTGGTAAGTGGATAACCTTATCCATAAACAGTCACTAAGCCTTGGCACCTTCCTGCAAGCTTACCACTCTCTCAATGCTATCACAAAGCACTTAGGCAACCATTCCCTGCCTTAAACGACCCTTAGACTTTAGTCTAGGTGTCTCAACCTTAAGGAAGCCCCAATGACAAAAGTATGCAACAGCCTTAACCTATTTACTTCATGAATGCAATCAGGATTAGATACAACTATATATCATCCTATCAAGCCATTCATTAGAATAGAGACTAAGCATCAATGCTATTTCCAAATACCAGACCCAAATGCTTCACTTTAATAAGTTTCTATTCATGTATGCAAGCAGATTCAGAACATACTATCTAATATCATGTCAAGCAACATTTAGAACTGGAGTAGCACTTTAAACACTCAGCCATTCAAAACGAGTCATCTAAACATCCTGGGATAGATTCTAAACATTTATATCTAGAAATCTTAACACATCCTCAGTTCTCAAACACATCACTCAACTCATTCAGTTCATAAAGGATCAAGCTTTATAAAAAGGGACAATAGGTTCTTATAAACAAGGAACTAGTGTTAGTTCCTTGAACACCTTTGATTCATGGCAAGATCAGGGGCTATTGGTCGCGATTCCAACACCTCCTTCCTCCATGGACCTTTCCTTGGACTCTCCATGCTTAAAATCCCCACCTTTCTTCATACTTTGGTCGCCCTCACCAGTAACAAGGTGAAAGCTTTCACCTTTCTTCCTGGTCTTTGAATAAGAACACGCCTTGGACTTGATTTGATGAAGAGGGTAGCTAATCCACTCCATAACTCCTGGATCCGAGGCCTTACCTTCTTCTGGATGGTAAGAGAAAGTATGAGTCTTCAAGAACAGCTTCTGGACTTCCCGGATGAACACTTTCTTGTAGAGGTTGAACCGGCTGGAAAGGAAGCTTTTTCTGGGTTTTGAATGGCATGGGAGAAATCCTTGATCTTTGCGGAAGCTAGACACCAAGTTATGATGAACCTGGCTCTGATACCATGTTGAATTTTCACCAGAGTATAAGGATATGGGTTTGTGTGTGATGAACAAACCTTTAAGGCTGATATGAACTCCTGAAGATGAAGAGAAAGGGTTCTGGTTTTGCTTGTGTTTACTTGAATAAGAATTAGAGACTAAAGGAGACTTAGAGAGATTTGAGAGAATAGAAAGGGGTAGACTAAGAAGGATTCTAACTCAAGAACACTAAGCTTTTCATTTAGAAGTCGAGAGAGGAAATCCCCCTTACTCCCTTAAGGATTACACTTGACAGAGATACAATATATACAGAGAAATGGAGAGGCTAAACTCGTTTAAACCCCTAAGGACTCTAAGCATATGGAGTCAACAAGAGTATTGGCGCCTGGTTTGAAATACTAGGTTGAGAATGCTCACATGCTTGGCACAGGCTGTCAAAGAGCTCTTCCTTTGCTTTTGGGCGAGTGGATAAGGTTATCACCAAAACTCTCTCAGCCACACTTAATCTCTGCTGCTCAATCTCTTTGTTTCTCAACATTTCTCACTGGTTCTCTTGACCAGACACTTTATTCTCATCATTCTCACCATATTCTCTCTTTTCTCACATGGTATCAGAGCTTCCAAGCTCCTGAAACCTTCATAGCTTCCGCAAATCATCATCTTCTCAAAACTGTCTCCAAAACAGTTTCTACTACATCTCTTTATCCACAGGTCCAAAGGTCTTCCAAGAGGGAAGAATTTCGCCAGAACTCAAGATAGGACAGTATAAAAGTCTCTGGAACTCAAGAAAGCTTCAGCTCAGTCCAGAAAGCTTCATCAAAGGTTCAGTTTCAAGTTCTGTTTCTTGCAAAACCAGTTGGTACATTCTATTGTCCACTGGTCCAAACTCTATAAGATGGAGAGCTCAAAGGAAATGGCGACTTCAGTAGCTTCAAGGAGTCCAAAGAAGAAGCCAAAACACCACATCTGGTCCAAAATGCTGAAGATAATCCATGGAAGAAACCATTCTTGGAGAAAAGGTCACTAAAGAAGCATTAAAGCTAAGTTATTCTAATCATTCTCTGGCCAGCCATGCTGAAGCTCTGTTTCTGACCAACAAAACCCACGACCAGCAATCGGACAGGAGGGGTTTCAAGTGTCTCCTTCACCAGAAGGAGAGAATCAAGAAGAGGAGGTGTTGGACAGTCAATCCACACCACAAGCCCTTCAAATTCAAGTGATTCACAGCCATGGAGGTTCAAGGAACTAGCTCAGGTTCCTTGGTTGTAAGTTAACCTCCTTAACTATAATAAGAGCTTGCTTAATTGTCTTAAATTGTTTCTGGTTGTGTTGAGTGTGTTGTTAGTATCTTAGGGACAGTTCAATGTTACTAAGGTTGTTGAACCTAGTTTCTGTCCCATGATACTTAAACATTGTGTATGTATTGTTCTAGGAGTAAGTAAGCTTGCTAGCATGATGATATAGCATCTGGTTCAACCCATTTCATTTTTATCTTGTGCTAATGGTCTGGTTAGTCCATCATAGTCGACTGGTATGCATTTAGAAGTTGGTCTAATGATGTCTTGCATATTTTCATTGTTTCACCCATTCATCCATGTGCATTTTGATCATATAGACTAGGATTTAGTCATTTTAGGTTGCATTTTGCATACATGAGTCTTTATCAGGTGTTGGAGTGTGCCATGGAGTGATTTGAGATGTTTGGGAGCATTGTGATCCCCAAAGAGGTGAAATATGAGCATGGATGGAGCACTTAAAGAAATCTTCTGTTGCTAAGATTTTGTGGAGACATAGAAAATTGAGTTAGCTTTCTAATGGAAGTAGTTTCAAATCATTTAAAGATGTAATGAAGGAGTTATGACCAATTTACTAGAGGCATATCCACCCTGTTCGAGCATCCTGGAGCGACCTCATCAGAGCGACCTACCAAGGTCGCTCCCAGACAGAGCGACCTCTCAGAGCGAGCTACCAAGGTCGCTCCCAGCCAGAGCGACCTCACCGGAGCGATATGGACAGGTAGCTCGGCCTGGGAGCGATTGGTCGCTCGAAAACCACCCTGGAGCGACTTTACCGGAGCGATATGCACAGGTCGCTGCGCGGCTTTGCTGGGACGAATCTTAAGACATTTCAGGGACCTTTTGGTCATTTCTTTTCATTGTTTTACACTTTCTAAACCTAAGTTTAAGTACTTCTTGTAGCCTACGAGAGGCAATTATCTTTTGTTCTTGGAGAAAACACAAAAACCTCTTGGAAAAGTTGATTTCTATGAATCATTCTTCATTGTTCTTGTGATCCTGTTTTATTTCATTGCATTATCTACTCATCTTTGCATGATTAAGCTTGAATCCAATATGGGTTTAAGAGGAATCATGAATATTAGTGAGTAATCCATCTTTGAATTCATGGGATAGGGAGATCAAGGGTGATTAGGCTAGAACTAGGATGTTTAGTGTAGATTTCTCTTATTCCTTGCTAGTAGAGTATTCTTAATGCATCTTTTGAGTTGGCTCTCAAAGGTTGAGCTTTAGGCATTTTCCACCTCACAAGGTGTTCGATGAAATGCCTGAGCCAACTCTCCTAAGCTTTTAACATACTTTACCAAAGACATTTGTTGTTAAATGTGTTAAGATGGCTAATAGACTTGTTCTTAAAGATTACTTTTATAACATTCAACCGAAGACATTTGATGTTTGAGTTATGTTAGTAAATGAGCATTCATCTAGACATAGAGCTTGCTTAGAGATGTGTCTAGGCTTAAGGTTGATAGTTAATTTATCATTTGTCATACTTAGTTCAAAGTTTGATCACCCAAGGTTTAATCCCTACTCCCATGAGTTCTCCTTTCTCTTAATCAAGGAAGTTATTTTAGTTATCGCTTTTCGTGTTAGTAGTTATATTTCAAAACCATCATTTATTCGATTGCACTTAGATTAAGTGAGTACTTGCATTCTCGGTGCTTTAAAATCCCTTAGAATTGGTTCGACAATCATTTATACTACAACATTTGTCTTAGGAGCCTGGAAAACTCCTAACATCAAATTGGCGCCGTTGCCAAATTCTGAGTAGATTTAAACATTGAGATTTAGTCACTTGCTTGAGACTAAGTCATTTTTTTTATTTTGTTACTGATTCTTAATCTTCATCTCTCTTTGGATTACAGGTGTATGAACTTGAGGAGCAAAGGCACGACAAACCTTGTTCCAAGAGTTCTAGATATCCAGGCGTTTGAAAGAGAGATAGTAAGACAGAGAAAACAAGCAGAGCAACAAGCTCAACAACAGAGGTTAGATACTGACATGGCTGATCCACCGCAAGGAGTTAACAACCCACCTGTTCACCCACCGCGCCCAGCTCGCCCCATTGGTACTTATGACCGCCCAAACCTTCATGGCAATAGGTTGGGAATCCGAGCACCAGCTGTGGAAGCCAACAACTTTGAGGTCAAACCAGGACTTCTCAACGTGATCGAGAACAACAAGTATCATGGTTTGCCTGTAGAAGACCCATTTGATCACTTGGACAAGTTTGACAGCTATTGTGGGTTGTCAAAAATCAATGGTGTGTCTGAAGATGCCTTCAAGCTCAAGCTATTCCCTTTCTCTTTGGGGGACAAGGCACGTCAGTGGGAGAAGTCTCTACCTAGTGACTCCATCACCACTTGGGATGACTGCAAGAGAGCATTCTTGGAGAAATTCTTCTCTACCTCAAGAACTGCTAAGCTGAGAAATGAAATCTCCAGTTTTCAACAGAAGAACTTGGAAGGATTCAGTGAAGCCTGGGAGAGATTCAAAAGCTACCAAGCTCAATGCCCACACCATGGATTCCCTAAGGAGAGCTTGCTGAGTACATTCTACAGGGGTGCTCTTCCTAAATACAGAGCAAGATTGGATACTGCTAGCAATGGGTTTTTCTTGGGAAGATCTAGGAAGATGCAGAGGAGCTGGTAGACAACATGGTGAAGAGTGACGCAGTCAACAGTGGAGACTACGACAGAAGCAGTAGAGGTGATGACAAGCAGACAAGGAAGGAGCTAAAGGCCCTCCAAGATAAGATTGACATACTCATTGCAGAAAAGGCTACTCAAGAGCAACTGAACTTTGTTGGTAACACTTCAAACCAAGAACCACACGCTGTGACCAATGAGGTTGATGGAATAGAGGGCCAGGAAGAGTTATGTTTCATTAACAACAATGGTAGTTGGTACAAGAAGGAACCCAATTTTCACTACAACAACTACCCACAAGGAGGATACCAGCAGAAGAACAACCAGCAAGGCAGCTACCAGCCTCAGCAAAACCCACCTCCTGGCTTCACCAACAAGGGAAACCAAACTTCTCAACAACAAGCTAACACTTCTACATCTACTCCTCAGGAAACCAGCACTGATGCTCTACTGAAACAGATTTTGGAGTCTCAGACTAGAACTGAAAAACATGTTGGTTATGAGCTGAAGAACCTTCACGCCAAGATTGATGGGAGTTACAATGATCTCAACAACAAATTTCAGGCTTTGGAGAACCAGTTTTCTTCAATAACTTCCACCTCTAAGCGCCCAGGGAAAGACCATTGCAATATTGTCATCTCTGCTGCTACCTCTGAGACTGAACTGAATGATCATAAGAAAGAGGTAGATGAGATTGAAAGACTCTTCTATGAATCTGAACTTGTGCAGGATGAGAGACAGATTGTAGCCAAAGCTGGCGCTCAGGTTGTAGAGAGGGTTGAGGAAAAGGTTGTGCAGCCAGTTGGAGTCAGAGCTGAGATATCTCCTTTTGACAAGCTCCCATTTCCAAAGAGGGTCATCACTAAAGCTCAAAAGAAGGTGATCTCCAAGTTCAGGAAAGACTTGAGTGATGTTGGAGTTAAACTTCCAGAGCTTAATACAATGCAAGAGGCCTATGTTCAAATGATGCTCATCAAGGACATTCTAGATCACAAAGAAGAAGTAGCAGAGCTTCTAAACATCTCTACATCATTGATTGATCGACAAGTCCCTCCAACGTCTCGCCCTAAGCTAAAGTCACAAGGGAAGTTCACACTATCTTGCTCCCTTGGTAAAATCACCATGAATGATGCTCTTGTGGATAGTGGTGCTAATGTCAATGTGATCTCAATGGAAGTGGTGAAGAGTCTTGGTATTGAAAGCATGGAGCCAAACACATCTTCTCTCATGTTTGGGGATTCATCTTCTACAACCCCCATTGGCCTCATCAAGGACTTCCCTTTGAAGATTGGAGAATGCACAATCCCTATAGACCTCACAGTCCTCAAGATGGCAACTGAGAAGAGAGTTCCTTTGATCCTTGGCACTCCATTCCTCACAACAGTGGGAGCATGTATTTACTTCCCAAACAAGAAGATCACACTGCTCAATGTGAACAAGGCTGTCTCTTACCCAATCCAGTCTTCAATGGATGTTGAGTATTGTGGAACAATCACTTGTGAAGACACATGCATTGAGAAGACCCAAGCTGAAGTGGTTGTAACTGAGAAAAAATATCTTGCTGGCAAGTCTTCACAAGAGTTGTGTGTAGAGCACTTGGAAAGTGCCCAAAAGGAGGGGGTGAGTGGAGAAACAAAGGCTGCTCATGACAAGAAGAAGATAGTGAAAGAATCTCAACCTCTACCTCTTGACAAGATGCCACACACCCTCACTCTCCACCCAATGAAGCTCAAGGATGGCGCCATTGAATACAGGATCAAGTGCAAGGGAATGTCTAAGCTATTCTCCAGTGCAAGAACCACCATCACTCTTGAAGGTGGGAAGGACCCTCCTTCTCACTAACTCCAAGTAAGTGCACCCTTACCTTTGTAAATATTTAGTTCAGTCATCTTCTATCTCTCTCTTCATCTCTCTTCCAAGTTTACTCTCACACAAGGGACTGTGTGAAGTAAGTTTGGGGGAGAGTCTACTGTCTCACATTGTGATTTGTTTTGTTCTCTTGTCATGAGTCTCATGCACTGCATTGCATTGTACATACACATATGCATAGAAAAAAACAAAAAAAAATTTGAAAATTTTGAAACAATAAAAAAAAAACAATCATGTAGGTTGCATCACTTGCATTTCTAGGAGAGTCTAGAGCATATAGCTTGCATTCACTTGCATTGGGAGCAATTATTTTGAAACACCTTGTAAAGAACACTTCTCAAGAGCTCAAAGTGACACCCTAGTTAGACATATCAAGTAGCTTAAGCATCTCTTGAAAGCCTTGCACGTTTCGAGCCTTAAAAACTCTTTCTGAAACATGTTGGCTTGCTTGAAATTGACATTGTTCTTGAAACCAGCTCCAATCTGAAATTTGGCTTAATGAACTTAATCTCTCTTGCATATGGGCACTTGCATACTTTATCATGGATCTCATACACATTTGGGTTATCTTATTCCATTTTACCACTCTTTTTTAGCCCAAATGGTACTCCACCCCCTTGAACCCAAGCCATTCTTTTGAGACCAAGCATTTAATTTGCATGAGTGAGGCTTCTTTTGATAGCTTGTCATGTGCAAAATCTTGAGAGTATTGGAGGCGACATAGGATTGTTCTCATCTCTTGCTAGCATAGGAACCTGTTTTGAGCTAGCATCTAGGATGGTGAGTGGGTACGTGCTCTTAAGTTGATATTTTGGGGAAAGAAGAAAGCCATTAGGGACCAAAAGAAATGAAAAGAAGCTCTAGATTGTGTTAAAAGAAACCCTCCCCTATAAAAAAAAGAAAAACAAAGAAATAAGTTTGGGGGAGGAGATGTGTAAAGAAGAAAAGTTAGAGCTAAGGAATAAAAAGAGTGTGAAGAGTCCCTAGTTGGTTGTGTAAAAAAAAAAAAGAGAAACCTGTTCATTGGTGAGTGATGTGAGCAAAGGTTATTTGGGGCCATGGGATGAAGAAGAAGGGTTAGAACTTGTGATCACTTAGGAAAAGGGTAGAATGATGAGAATAAGACTATGTATGCATGAGTTGCCTCTAGTCTTAGATAAATTTTGCATAATGATCAATCTCCTTGTTCTTGAGTGATAACCACTAAAAAAAATGATGATGCATTTGAGCCCTCCTTTTCATTCTCATTAGACCATTCGCTTGCCTAGCCAAATGATTGAGATCATGTGCCCATTTGTGAGAATTCACCTTGTGTCTGTGTGTGTGTGAACTAATGTGAGAGCTGGTTTAAAGAGCTTGTAAATTGAAGAGTTTTGCACCTTGCTTAAAGGCATAAGAGTGTGTTGATAGGCCTAGAGAAACTAGAGTATAATAAGAGAGTGTGCTCATGCTATTTGCTATGTCTCTTTAGGATGTTAAGTTGAGTTCTAGATGTGTTTCTTTTGGCTATGATCTCCCACCTTCAAATCTCTCTTCCTATAAGTTCAAGAAAGTTCACTTGAGGACAAGTAAAGAACAAGTTTGGGGGAGTTGATGTCTTGCATATTTTCATTGTTTCACCCATTCATCCATGTGCATTTTGATCATATAGACTAGGATTTAGTCATTTTAGGTTGCATTTTGCATACATGAGTCTTTATCAGGTGTTGGAGTGTGCCATGGAGTGATTTGAGATGTTTGGGAGCATTGTGATCCAAAAGAGGTGAAATATGAGCATGGATGGAGCACTTAAAGAAATCTTCTGTTGCTAAGATTTTGTGGAGACATAGAAAATTGAGTTAGCTTTCTAATGGAAGTAGTTTCAAATCATTTAAAGATGTAATGAAGGAGTTATGACCAATTTACTAGAGGCATATCCACCCTGTTCGAGCATCCTGGAGCGACCTCATCAGAGCGACCTACCAAGGTCGCTCCCAGACAGAGTGACCTCTCAGAGCGACCTACCAAGGTCTCTCCCAGACATCGCAACCTCACCGGAGCGATATGGACAGGTAGCTCGGCCTGGGAACGATCGGTCGCTCGAAAACCACCCTGGAGCGACTTTACCGGAGCGATATGCACAGGTCGCTGCGCGGCTTTGCTGGGACGAATCTTAAGACATTTCAGGGACCTTTTGGTCATTTCTTTTCATTGTTTTACACTTTCTAAACCTAAGTTTAAGTACTTCTTGTAGCCTATGAGAGGCAATTATCTTTTGTTCTTGGAGAAAACACAAAAACCTCTTGGAAAAGTTGATTTCTATGAATCATTCTTCATTGTTCTTGTGATCCTGTTTTATTTCATTGCATTATCTACTCATCTTTGCATGATTAAGCTTGAATCCAATATGGGTTTAAGAGGAATCATGAATATTAGTGAGTAATCCATCTTTGAATTCATGGGATAGGGAGATCAAGGGTGATTAGGCTAGAACTAGGATGTTTAGTGTAGATTTCTCTTATTCCTTGCTAGTAGAGTATTCTTAATGCCTCTTTTGAGTTGCCTCTCAAAGGTTGAAATTTAGGCATTTTCCACCTCACAAGGTGTTCGATGAAATGCCTGAGCCGACTCTCCTAAGCTTTTAACATACTGTACCAAAGACATTTGTTGTTAAAGGTGTTAAGATGGCTAATAGACTTGTTCTTAAAGTTTACTTTTATAACATTCAACCGAAGACATTTGATGTTTGAGTTATGTTAGTAAATGAGCATTCATCTAGACATAGAGCTTGCTTAGAGATGTGTCTAGGCTTAAGGTTGATAGTTAATTTATCATTTGTCATACTTAGTTCAAAGTTTGATCACCCAAGGTTTAATCCCTACTCCCATGAGTTCTCCTTTCTCTTAATCAAGGAAGTTATTTTAGTTATCGCTTTTCGTGTTAGTAGTTATATTTCAAAACCATCATTTATTCGATTGCACTTAGATTAAGTGAGTACTTGCATTCTCGGTGCTTTAAAATCCCTTAGAATTGGTTCGACAATCATTTATACTACAACATTTGTCTTACGAGCCTGGAAAACTCCTAACATCATCTAAGCTACTGGTCCCTGTGATTTTGATGAAACCAGTAACCATTAGCTTGTGTGATATACATTTAGTTGCTTGTTATCTCATGCTGTCTTGAATTGAATCTTGTTATCTCATGCATTTAGCTATTGCTTAAAATTGTTGCTTGATGCATGTGTACTGTTCTAGGAGATTTCTAGCATTGTTTTGTCTTGTTCTTGTCTTAGCTCATTTGTTTATGTGCTGTATGGTCTAGGCGAGTTTCTTAGAGACTGTTCTGTGTCTTGTTGCATTGCTAGAGTAATGAAAACCCTCCCGGGAATCAGCACTTGAAGGTTGGTAAATGGATAGACTTTGAATTGAATAATCGATCAAAGGAAGGTGGAATGAAGGGTCACACAAAGGTTGCGGAAGGCCTTTGATTTACCTGCTCCTAAGCCCGAGGATATGACACACCAAGAAGACCTAGGAGGATTTGTTGCTTTGGGCTCACACACCTCGAAACAGAAATATGATGTCCATCGGACAAAAGATTCAACAAGACTAAAAAAGGTTTATTTGATAAAAAGTTGAATGCTTAAAACAAGACATTACAAAACTTATTTATAGGATAACTAAAGTTGCTGAGAAAGCTAATTATTTAATATATAGGGAATGATAAAATCAGTGCATGGAGGAGAGAGAAGGTCCTTGAAACAAGCATTTCTTGCATGCAAGAGAGAGCAACTTCCCATGCATTTAAACACCTAATTTTCGTCACTCTTCTTGGATAGCAAATAAACCACTTGTTTATGAATCTTCTTGGGTTTTTAACTTCATAAAATTGGGCTGGAATTAATAAATAACCTCTTGGGCCATTTTCCAGATCAAAACACAAGCCAAAACCATCAATTTAAGCCCACCTCGTCCACACACACACCCATAAGCCAAGCCTTTTTTTGATATTTTCTTCTGCTGATCCGGGTTACATCATCCCCTCCTCCTTTAAAAGGATTTGCCCTCAAATCCGTCATAAGGTTTAGAACCTATGGCTGTGAGAGTCATCTCACAAGATCGCCTTGGTTCACTGCCTTCGGGTTCCCACACCTAGCTAAACATTACAAAAGATGAAAGAGCTGTCTTGTTAAGCTCTAGAAGGGATGATCTCTTGGCTCCTCGTTGAACTCTCTCTCTTTTTTTTCTTGTTTTTAGAAGATGGGAAGATGAGAATGATGAATGACATAAGTGAACACCGAACCCTCAAGTGTGCTCTGATACCAAATAATGAAAACCCTCCCGAGAATCGGCACTTGTAAGTTGGTAAATGGATAGACTTTGAATCGAATAATCGATCAAAGGAAGGTGTAACGAAGGGTCACACAAAGGTTTCAGAAGGCCTTTGATTTACACGCTCTTAAGCCCGAGGATATGACACACCAAGACGACCTAGGAGGATTTTTTTTGCTTTGGGTTCACACACCTCGCAACAGAAATACGATGTCCTTTAGACAAAGGATTTAACAAGAATAAAAATGTTTATTTGATAAAAAGTTGAAATGATTAAAACAAGAGATTACATAGCTTATTTATAGGATAACTAAACTTGCTGAGAAAGCTAAATATTTAATCCATAGGAAATGATAAAATCAGTTCATGGAGGAGAGAGAAGGTTCTTGAAACAAGCATTTCTTGCATGAAAGAGAGACCAACTTCCCATGCATTTAAGCACCTAATTTTCGTCAATCCTCTTGTACATCAAATAAACCACTTGTTTATGAATCTTCTTGGGCTTTTAACTTCATAAAATTGGGCTGAGTTTGATGTATAACCTCTTGGGCCATTTTCCTGATCAAAAGTCAAGCCAAAACCATCAATTTAAGACCATCTCGTCCACACACACACCCATAAGCCAAGCCTTCTTTTGATTTCTTTCTGCTGCTGATCCGGGTTACATCATCCCCTCCTCCTTTAAAAGGATTTGTCCTCAAATCCGTCATAATGTTTAGAACGTATGGCTATGAGAGTCATCTCTCAAGATCACCTTAGTTCACTGCCTTCGGGTTCACACACCTAGCTAAACATTACAAAAGATGCAAAAGCCATTTTGGTTAAGCTCTAGAAGGGATGATCTCTTGGCTCCTCGTTGAACTCTCTCTCTTTTTTTTTTCTTTTTTTCAGAAGATGGGAAGATGAGAATGATGAATGACAAAAGTGAACACCGAACCCTCAAGTGTGCTCTGATACCAAATAATGAAAACCCTCCCAGGAATCGGCACTTGTAGGTTGGTAAATGGATAGACTTTGAATCGAATAATCGATCAAAGGAAGGTGGAACGAAGGGTCACACAAAGGTTGCGGAAGACCTTTTATTTACCCGCTACTACGCCCAAGGATATGACACACCAAGACGACCTAGGAGGATTTGTTGCTTTGGGTTCACACAGCTCGCAACAGAAATACGATGTCCATCAGACAAAGGATTCAACAAGAATAAAAATGTTTATTTGATAAAAAGTTGAATGATTAAAACAAGAGATTACATAGCTTATTTATAGGATAACTAAACTTGCTGAGAAAGCTAAATATTTAATACATAGGGAATGATAAAATCAGTGCATGGAGGAGAGAGAAGGTTCTTGAAACAAGCATTTTTTGCATGCAAGAGAGAGCAACTTCCCATGCATTTAAGCACCTAATTTTCGTCACTCTTCTTGGACAGCAAATAAACCACTTGTTTATGAATCTTCTTGGGCTTTTAACTTCATAAAATTGGGATGACTTTGATGTATAACCTCTTGGGCCATTTTCCTGATCAAAACACAAGCCAAAACCGTCAATATAAGCCCACCTCATCCACACACACACCCATAAGCCAAGCCTTCTTTTGATTTATTTCTGCTGCTGATCCGGGTTACATCATCCCCTCCTCCTTTAAAAGGATTTGTCCTCAAATCCGTCATAATGTTTAGAACGTATGGCTATGAGAGTCATCTCACAAGATCGCCTTAGTTCACTGCCTTCGGGTTCACACACCTAGCTAAACATTACTAAAGATGAAAAAGCCGTTTTGGTTAAGCTCTAGAAGGGATGATCTCTTGGCTCCTCGTTGAACTCTCTCTCTTTTTTTTTCTTTTTTTAGAAGATGGGAAGATGAGAATGATGAATGACAGAAGTGAACACCGAACCCTCAAGTGTGCTCTGATACCAAATAATGAAAACCCTCTCGGGAATCGGCAGTTGTAGGTTGGTAAATGGATAGACTTTGAATCGAATAATCGATCATAGGAAGGTGGAACGAAGGGTCACCCAAAGGTTTCGCAAGGCCCTTGATTTACCCGCTTCTAAGCCCGAGGACATGACACACCAAGACGACCTAGGAGGATTTTTTGCTTTGGGTTCACACACCTCGCAACAGAAATACGATGTCCATCAGACAAAGGATTCAACAAGAATAAAAATGTTTATTTGATAAAAAGTTGAAATGATTAAAACATGAGATTACATAGCTTAATTATAGGATAACTAAACTTGCTGAGAAAGCTAAATATTTAATACATAGAGAATGATAAAATCAGTGCATAGAGGAGAGAGAAGGTTCTTGTAACAAGCATTTCTTGCATGAAAGAGAGAACAACTTCCCATGCATTTAAGCACCTAATCTTCGTCACTCTTCTTGGATAGCAAATAAACCACTTGTTTATGAATCTTCTTGGGCTTTTAACTTCATAAAATTGGGCTGACTTTGCTGTATAACCTCTTGGCCCATTTTTCTTATCAAAACACAAGCCAAAACCATCAATTTAAGCCCACCTCGTCCACACACACACCCATAAGCCAAGCCTTCTTTTGATTTCTTTCTGCTGCTGATCCGGGTTACATCATCCCCTCCTCCTTTAAAAGGTTTTGCCCTCAAATCCGTCACAATGTTTAGAACCAATGGCTATGAGAGTCATCTCACAAGATCGCCTTAGTTCACTGCCTTCGGGTTCACACACCTAGCTAAACATTACAAAAGATGCAAGAGCCGTTTTGGTTAAGCTCTAGAAGGGATGATCTCTTGGCTCCTCGTTGAACTCTTTTTTTTCTTTTTTTTTCCAGAAGATGGGAAGATGAGAATGATGAATGACAGAAGTGAACACCGAACCCTCAAGTGTGCTCTGATACCAAATAATGAAAACCCTTCTGGGAATCGGCAGTTGTAGGTTGGTAAATGGATAGACTTTGAATCGAATAATCGATCATAAGAAGGTGGAACGAAGGGTCACACAAAGGTTTCGGAAGTCCTTTGATTTACCCACTCCTAAGCCTGAGGATATGACACACCAAGACGACCTAGGAGGATTTTTTTGCTTTGGGTTCACACACCTCGCAACAGAAATATGATGTCCATCAGAAAAAGGATTCAACAAGAATAAAAACATGGGTGATATCAAAAGAACTCTTTACTCTAAACAATCAGCTATCTTACTTGTGTTTAAAGAAACTCTCTTGAACTTAACAGATTCTACACCGGTGTATCCGAGTGAAATGGTTTCTCTTTTGCAGGAGTTTCAAGATGTATTTCCAGAGGACAATCCCATTGGGTTACCTCCATTGCGTGGGATTGAGCACCAGATAGACTTTGTTCCAGGATCTACACTTCCAAACCGACCAGCTTACAGAACCAATCCGGTTGTGACCAAGGAGTTGCAAAGACAAGTAGAGGAACTGATGGAGAAGGGCTATATCCGAGGGAGTTTGAGCCCATGTGCTGTACCGCGCTCCTAGTGCCTAAGAAGGATGGTACTTGGTGCATGTGTGTTGATTGTAGATCAATCAACAACATCACAGTGAAGTATCGCCACCCTATACCTAGATTAGATGATATGCTTGATGAATTACATGGTTCTTGCATCTTCTCTAAGATAGATTTAAAAAGTGGATATCATCATATTAGGATGAAAGAAGGAGATGAGTGGAAAACTGCATTTAAAACTAAGCATAGTTTGTATGAGTGGTTAATTATGCCATTTGGATTGACAAATGCACCTAGTACATTCATGAGGTTAATGAATCATGTTCTTAGATCATTCATAGGCATTTCTGTTGTTGTATACTTTGATGATATCTTAGTATATAGCAAGACCTTAGAAGATCATATAGAGCATCTTAGGGCTGTCCTAAATGTGTTGAGAAATGAGAAACTCTTTGCCAACTTGAAGAAGTGCACTTTTTGCACAGATAACTTGGTTTTCCTAGGCTTTGTTGTGAGTGCAGATGGAGTTAAGGTGGACGAGGAGAAGATCAAAGCCATCAAGGAGTGGCCGAGCCCAACCGCAGTAGGATAAGTGATAAGTTTCCATGGGCTTGCCGTGTTCTATAGGCGTTTTGTGAGAGACTTTAGCACCATTGCAGCTCCATTAACTGAAGTAATCAAGAAATATTTGGTATTCAAATGGGGAGAAGCACAAGAAACAGCATTCCAAACCCTTAAAGAGAAGCTTACTCAATCACCTCTCTTAATGCTCCCTGACTTTACTAAAACCTTTGAAATAGAATGTGATGCCTCAGGGATTGGAATTGGTGTTGTGTTGATGCATGATAGGAAAACCATCGCCTACTTCAGTGAGAAGCTTGGAGGAGCCACTCTCAACTATTCAACCTATGACAAAGAACTATATGCCTTAGTGAGGGCCTTGCAAACATGGCAGCATTACTTGTGGCCCAAGGAGTTTGTCATCCACACTGATCATGAGTCCCTAAAGTATCTAAAAGGGCAGAGTAAGCTTAGTAAGAGACACGCAAGATGGGTTGAGTTCATTGAGACATTCCCATACGGGATCAAGTATAAACAAGGTAAGGAGAACATAATTGCTGATGCACTATCTCAGAGGTATGTTCTCTTGACCACTCTTGATGCTAAGCTAGTTCGTTTTGAGAAGATTAAAGATATGTATGATACTGACCTTGATTTCAAAGAAGCTTATGTGTCTTGTGAGAAGTTTGCTGCATGACACTACTTTAGACAAGATGGGTTCTTGTTTTATGATAACAGATTGTGTGTGCCTAATTGTTCTCTACGAGATCTCTTTGATAGGGAATCCCATGGGGGAAGTCTAATGGGACACTTTGGGATTGCCAAAACCCTTAAAGTTTTGCAGGATCACTTCTGTTGGCCACACATGAAGAGAGATGTGGAGATAATTTGTGGGAGGTGTGCTACTTGCGAGCATGCCAAGTGCAAGGTCCAATCCCAGGGTTTGTACACTCCTTTACCAATTCCACACCATCCCTGGAATGATATATCCATGGATTTCATTGTTGGATTGCCTAGGACTAGAACCGGAAAGGACTCCATATTTGTAGTTGTTGATAGGTTCTCTAAGATGGCACATTTCATAGCATGTCAAAAGACTGATGATGAATTGTATATTGCTAACTTGTTCTTTAAAGAGGTTGTTCGTTTACATGGCATGCCTAGGACTATAGTTTCTGATAGGTAGACTAATTTTCTTAGTTACTTTTGGAAGACTCTTTGGTCTAAGCTAGGCACTAAGTTGTTGTTTTCTACTACATGTCATCCAGAAACTGATGGACAAACTGAAGTAGTTAATAGAACTCTAGGAATACTCATGCGTGCAGTCATCAGAAAGAACTTGAAAACTTGGGAAGACTACTTGCCACATTGTGAATTTGCATACAATCATGCCATGCATTCTGCTTCTAATGCCTTTACCTGAGTTCAGTCCCACCTCTCCTTTGGATCTAATGCCTTTACCTGAGTGTTAAAGAGTTAGTTTGGATGGTAAGAAGAAAGCTGAGATGGTCCAACAAATCCATGAGAAGGCTAGGGAAAACATTGAACAGAAAACAAAGTTATATGAGAAGCAAGCCAAAAAGGGAAGCCGTGTGAAGCTCTTTGAAGTCGGTGACCAAGTTTGGCTTCACCTGAGGAAGGATAGGTTTCCCAATGAGAGGAAGTCCAAGCTAATGCCAAGGGTTGATGGACCCTTCGAGATCATCCACAAGATCAATGACAATGCCTATAAACTTGATCTCCAAGGTAAGTATGATGTATCAAATAGCTTCAATGTTACTGACTTGGTCCCTTTTGTTGTTGATGAACCAGATTTGAGGACAAATCCTTTTCAAGAGGTAGGGGATGATGTGATCATGGACCAGAGTATTAAAGAGATCAAAGAAGGCTTAGATGAGTCACATGATGCCACAATGCACCAGCAGCGTGGTGATGATGCTTTGACCATTCCAGAAGGTCCCATGACCCGTTCCAGAGCCAAGAAACTTAAGGAGACTGTTGTAGGATTACTCACTTCACATCCACAACAAGAAGAAAGTCTTGGACAAGGTTTGATCCGAGATATCTTGATCACCATTCAAGCTATCTCTACATCAAGCTGAGTTAGTGTTTAGGCAAAACATTTGGTGTGTGCTCTTTTCCTTGCTTTTGGTTTTGTACCACGATGTTTTCCGGAGGAAGGTTTTTAACGAGGCCACGATTTGTCTTACAAATCACCTAGGCCCTATCTCGGCCCAAGACTAGCAGAAGTCATTTATCTTTAAAGCTTATGTTATATTTTAAACTATAGTTTTCCATTTTAATGTTTTCAAAACCCTAGAGAGTTTGTTCTCTGGTTTCTTTTATTTAAGGGCTTTCCCAAACCCTATTGTACTCAAGCAATTGAATAATATAAAGTCTTATTTCTCTCTTGACACCTCTCTCTCTTTAAAAGTTGTCGAGTATCTTTTATGGTGTGTCATATCCAGAGCCTTAAGGGTGTTTAACTTGGTGTGTTATATCCTAGCTAATCATCTAGGAGTATCAAGAGACCTCTCATCCCTCTTGTGTAACCATTCAATCCATAAACCTTGAAAAGCTTTGATTCGTTCTTGCAAGGATCTATCCTCCCATCAACCAAAGAAGCATCCTAGGGGCGCATCACTAAACTCGTTTAAAACCCTAAGGACTCTAAGCATGTGGAGTCAACAAGAGTCTTGGCGCCTGGTTTGAAATACTAGGTTGAGAATGCTCACATGCTTGGGACAGGCTGTCAAAGAGCTCTTCTTTTGCTTTTGGGCGAGTGGATAAGGTTATCCACAATGCTCTTCCTTTTGGTAAGTGGATAACCTTATGCATAAACAGTTACTAAGCCTTGGAACCTTCCTGCAAGCTTACCACTCTCTCAATGCTATCACAAAGCACTTAGGCAATTCCCTGCCTTAAACGACCCTTAGACTTTAGTCTAGGTGTCTCAACCATAAGGAAGCCCCAATGACAAGAGTATGCAACAACCTTAACCTATTTACTTCATGAATGCAATCAGGATTAGATACAACTATATATCATCCTATCAAGCCATTCATTAGAATAGAGACTAAGCATCAATGCCATTTCCAAATACCAGACCCAAATGCTTCACTTTAATCAGTTTCTATTCATGTATGCAAGCAGATTAGAACATTCTATCTAATATCATGTCAAGCAACATTTAGAACTGGAGTAAGCACTTTAAACACTCAACCATTCAAAACGAGTCATCTAAACATCCTGGGATAGATTCTAAACATTCATATCTAGCAATCTTAACACATCCTCAGGTCTCAAACACATCACCCAACACATTAAGTTCATAAAAGGATCAAGCTTTATAACAAGGGACAATAGGTTCTTACAAACAAGGAACTAGTGTTAGTTCCTTGAACACCTTTGATTCATGGCAAGATCAGGGGCTATTGGTCGCGATTCCAACACCTCCTTCCTCCATGGACCTTCCCTTGGACTCTTCATGCGTAAAATCCCCACCTTTCTTCATACTTTGGTCGCCCTCACCTGTAACAAGGTGAAAGCTTTCACCTTTCTTCTTGGTCTTTGAATAAGAACACGCCTTGGACTTGATTTGATGAAGAGGGTAGCTAATCCACTCCATAACTCCTGGATCTAAGGCCTTCCCTTTTTCTGGACGGTATGAGAAAGTATGAGTCTTCAAGAACAGCTTCTGGACTTCCCGAATGAACACCTTCTTGTAGAGGTTGAACCGGCTGGAAAGGAAGCTTTTTTATGGGTTTTGAATGGCATGAGAGAAATCCTTGATCTTTGCGGAAGCTAGACACCAAGTTATGATGAACCTGGCTCTGTTACCATGTTGAATTTTCACCAGAGTATAAGGATATGGGTTTGTGTGTGATGAACAAGCCTTTAAGGCTGATATGAACTCGTGAAGATGAAGAGAAAGGGTTCTGGTTTTCCTAGTGTTTACTTAAATAAGGATCAGAGACTAAAGGAGACTTAGAGATATTTGAGAGAATAGAAAGGGGTAGACTAAGAAGGATTCTAACTCAAGAACACTATGCTTTTCATTTAGAAGTGGAGAGGGGAAATCCCCTTTACTCCCTTAAGGATTACACTTGACAGAGATACAATATATATAGAGAAATGGAGAGGCTAAACTCGTTTAAAACCCTAAGGACTCTAAGCATGTGGAGTCAACAAGAGTCTTGGCGCCTGGTTTGAAATACTAGGTTGAGAATGCTCACATGCTTGGGACATGCTGTCAAAGAGCTCTTCTTTTGCTTTTGGGCGAGTGGATAAGGTTATCCAAAATGATCTTCCTTTTGGTAAGTGGATAACCTTATCCATAAACAGTCACTAAGCCTTGGCACCTTCCTGGAAGATTCCTTGCCTTCCCTTCCTTATCTTGGACGAGAATTTACCAAACGATCTTCTCCTTTCTTCACATGCAAGGTCTTTTAGACTTGAGAGACAAGTCTTGGCCATTTTGGGTTGTACGGCAAGATATCCATGGCCTGGTCCATCCTCTTCGTTCCCTAACTTGCCCAAGACTCAAAACCATTCCATAAGTTCAAATGGTTGAGAATACATGTTTTTGGGTCGAGGTTGGTCCGTACGGATCCATACAGTCCGTACACCTCACCCAAACATAGACCATTTGATCCCATCTCTTCAACACAACTTCCCAAGGTCTTCCTTAGACTTCTCCTTGATGTTTCATAGCCTCTTGTACTCTTAACAGCTTCCCACAGCCTTCTTAATACTCCTTGTACAAGATCTATTCAACCCACTCTTTCTTCTTTCACTCCATCTCATCTCTCTCTTGTTCATTGTCATCTCTTCAAGTTAACAAGCTCCACCTCTGAGGAGGAGTATGAGGGTGAGGAGAGATCCATCAAACTGGGTCAACACTCGGGTATACTACAATGCCCAAGCATAAGCTCATCCAAGTCAGGTGGTATGTTCTTTTGTCGAGTTCCCAAAAGAGCATTGTGATTTCATAACTTGTCTGGATGAAAGCCAACTGCCAAGGTCATATGAAGAAGCTATGAAGGATGAAAAATGGAGAGCCTCAGTTGCGGATGAAGCTAATGCCATGATCAAGAATGAGACATGGTACGAAAGTGAGCTGCCTAAAGGGAAGAAAGCAGTAACTAGTTTGTGTATATTCACCATCAAATTCCTGCCAAATGGGAAGATATATAGAAGGAAGACAAGACTGTTGGCTAGAGGCTTCACTCAAACCTATGGAGAGGACTATCTTGACACCTTTTCTCCAGTGGCTAAACTCCATACCATTCGGAGTTAACTATTAGTGGCAACCAATCTGAAATGAGATCTTTGGCAAATGGATGTCAAGAATGCGTTTCTACAAGGAGAACTTGAAGATGAGGTCTATATGAAGCCTCCACCAGGCCTTGAGAATCTTGTGAAACCAGGGAATGTGCTGAGGTTGAAGAAAGCCATATATGGCCTAAAGCAGTCGCCTAGAGCTTGGTACAACAAGCTGAGCACCACCTTGAATGGGCGAGGCTTCATGAAGTCTGAGTTAGATCATACCCTCTTCACTCTCACCACCAGCTCAGGTATTATTGTCCTTCTAGTTTATGTTGATGATATATTCATAACTAGAAGTGACAAAGAAGGTATACAAGATACTAAGAACTATCTGAAATCTGTGTTTGGAATCAAAGACTTAGGGGAGATGAAATACTTCCATGGAATTGAGATATGTAGGTCCAGGGAAGGATTATCATGTCCCAAAGGAAATACACTCTTGATCTTTTGAAAGATGCCGGTAAACTTGGTGGGAAAGGCAGCCAAAATGCCATTGGAAGATGGGTACAAAGTACCACGAGAGGGGGAGATTAAGAACAGTCAATACCTTGAAGATACTAAACACTATAGGAGGATGTTTGGTAAGTTAATATACTTGACTATTACCCGTCTTGATATTTGTTTTGCTGTGAACCAGGTGAGCCAGAATATGCAAGAGCCAAGGGAACATCACTGGAGGATGGTGGAATGGATACTAAGCTACCTCAATGGATCACCAGGCCAAGGAGTATGGATGGGGTGTAATGAGAGCACTGAAGTGGTGGGATACTGTGATGCGGATTGGGCAGGAGATAGGGCTAGGAAGTCTACTACAGGCTATTGCACCTTCATTGGAGGGAACCTGGTCACTTGGAAAAGCAAGAAGCAGAAGGTGGTCTCTTGTTCGAGTGCTGAAGCTGAGTATAGAGCCATGCTGAAGTTGACAAACGAGTTGGTGTGGATCAAAGGGATACTAAAGCACCTAGGAGTTGAGCAAGCCACACCAATGACTATGCATTGTGACAACCAGGCGACTATCCACATTGCAACAAACTTAGTGTTTCATGAGAGGACCAAGCACATTGAGGTGGACTGCCACAAAGTGAGGCAGATGATTGGTGTTGGAGAGATCTTGCCATGCTATACAAGAAGTGAGGATCAGTTGGCGGATGTCTTTACCAAGGCAGCAAGGCAAAAGGTCATTGAGTCTATTCACACAAGATTAGGACTCATTGGCCTTACATGAGACAACTAATCCCCTCGCTATGGGTTTTCCACTCTTTTTTGAAAGAATGTGAGAATTATAAAGAGTTTATGTGAGAATACAGAAGAACTCAGCAAGAACAAGAGAGAGAGAGGTAGATTTTGAGAGAGAGAGAGAGAGAGAGAGGGAGAGAGTTGTAGAGAGAGAACCAGAAAAATGACTTGTAACCCAAGGAAGCTCCAAGACTTGTGAGGCAAGGAAGGGTTAGGGTTCGAAATATCAAGACTTGGGTCTAAAGGAAGGTTGGCGAGTAAGAAAGATGCTAAGGGATATTCCATAGGCCAAAGGAAGAGAAGAGGAAGTTGCCAGGAAGCTGCCTGGGTTGCTGACCGTTTATGGATAAGGAAGAACCTTATCCACTTCCCAAAAGGAAGAGCAAGCTTTGGACAGGCTGTCCAAAGAATGTGAGCAATTCTGGCCACATATTTCAAACCATGTGCCCAAATACCTTTGACTCCACATGCTTAGGGTTTGAAATCGTGTAGCTCTCCATCTCTCTCTATATAAACTCATCTCTATCATTTGTAACTCAAAAGGGAGTAAGGGGGAAAACCCCTCTCCACTTCGAGAAATAAAACTTGATGTTCTTGAGTCGAAATCTCTCTTAGTCTACCCCTTTCTTATTCTCTCTTAATCTCTCTAAATCTCTATTATTCAATGGTTTTGATTCAAGTTCATACAAGTATAACTAGAACCCTTCTCTCCTTCATTTCGAGTTCATCACTGCCTTTAAAGGCTTGTTCATCACACACAAACCCAGATCCATATACTCTGGTAAAATCCAACATGGTATCAGAGCCTGGTTCATCAGAACTTCGTGTCTAGCTTCCGCAAAGATCAAGGCTTTCTCTCCTGCCATCAAAACCCAGAAAGAAGCTTCCTTCCTGAAAGACTGAATAGAAACTGAGTATAAACGGATAGAATAGAGTTTGAGAGAGACTAGAAGAGATTTGGAGACTTAAAGATTGAGACTTGGTTAAGAAACCATTTCGAGATGAAGAACACTAAGAACAACGAGAGAGAAAAAAGAGAGACTCGAAAATATTGCTTGATTAATTAATGAGAGGAGTTACAAATATATAGGGAAGGTTATGGCTGTGCTTAACGGATATAAGATAAGGTTTCAACATAAGGATGTGGAGTCAAAGGTCTTAGGCACGCCTAATTCAAAATATTTGGCCAGAAAGCTCTACACGCTTGATTCCTTTGGCATCTTGACTAGATGCTTTAGGCCAACCTGTCCAGACGCGGAGTGACCCTTATCCTCAAGGTTCAGTGCACCTGGACACACGAAAGGGAAGAGGGAAGCTTATCCGCGAGGAGCTAACTTCTGAGGTTTTACCCGAAATAACTTTGGTCGACCATGGTTGTACGGCCTTGTACGGACTAGTTGTACGGCCTTGTACGGACCACTTGTACGGCCTTGTACGGACACCTCCAAACTTCTTCCTCTCCATTACATAAGTCTTTTCCAGCCTTCCTAATAGACCATAACTCCATCTCTTATTCGGTTTAACACTCCCCCTCAAGCTTGACCATGTGGAACAAGTCAAGCTTGGAATATCATGAGATCTTCCTCATTAAAAACCTTGCCAAAGAAAATCCTCCTTAGGGATAAACCCTTAGAAAGAAAAAGAGTAAAGACCTCATGACAGGGGATTAGTTGCGCCTAATGAGATCAATGAGTCCCAACCTCTGATGGATGAACTCAAGTTTCTTCTGCCTCAGAGCCTTAGTAACACATCAGCCAATTGGTCTTCACTCCGTGTATAACAAGGTAAGATCACTCCTTGGACTATCATCTGTCTTACCTTGTGGCAGTCGACTTCAATATGCTTGGTTCTCTCATGAAACACCGAGTTGGATGCAATGTGAATTGCAGCTTGTTTATCACAATGCATGGTCATTGGTGTGGCTTGATCAATCTCCAAGTGCTTTAGTATTCCCTTGATCCAGACTAACTCATTAGTCAGCTTCAACATGGCCCTATACTCAGCCTCAGCACTTGAGCAGGATACCACTTTCTGCTTCTTGCTTTTCCAAGTAACCAAGTTCCCACCAATGAAAGTGCTATAACCTGTTGTAGACTTCCTATCTGCTCGATCTCCTGCCCAATCCGCATCACAGTATCCTACCACCTCAGTGCTTTTGTTGCATCCCATCCACACTCCTTGGTCAGGTGAGCCATTCAGGTACATCAGAATCCGGTTAACCATGCTCCAATGATGTTCCTTTGGTCCTTGCATGTGTTGACTCACCTGGTTCACAGCAAAGCATATATCTGGACGTGTAATGGTCAAGTAGATCAACTTACCAACAAACTTTCTGTAAAGCTTGGCATCTTCAAATGGTTGGCTGTCTTCAATATCCCCCTCACGTGGGATCTTATACCCATCTTCTAATGGTGTCTTGACACTCTTCCCTCCAAGTCTACCTGCATCTTTGGTGCGTCCACCATTGGATCAAATGCACCCTCAAGTCAAACCAACTGCCAAGAAGCCAAAGAACCAGAGGAGGAGCCTTACCAGGGAGAGATCCAGGAGCTGATGGAAGAGTTGGAGCAAGTAGATCCCTATGTAGCCGACTGGATGAGTGGAGAAGAAGAGATGGACCAGAATGCAGCTCAAGATGACTTGATCTTCTCAATTGGACCAGTTACAAGATCAAAGACCAAAGCTCAGAGGCAAGCTCTACTAGTTCTGCTTGAGCACGTGAGACAAGAGGAGGAATCAATCAAGAGTGAAGATAAACCAGCATGTTGGTTTAATGTGATCTCAATTTGTACTTAATTTGAACCAGCAAACCAAAGACAATTAGAATTAGGATTTTCGATTCAGAGTAGGAAACCAATTGCAATTGGGTTTAGGGGTAGGTTTAGACTAAACCAACTTGGTTTAGGTTTAGGGTTTTCTCTGTTTTTCTATTTAACAAGCGCCGCAGGGAGCTTGCAAATTATTCAATAAACTCGAAACCTTTTAGCAATTTGCTTGCCAAGTTCTTCTGTTTCTCTGTTCAGCTAAAGGAACATTGATCTTCATCTAAAGGAAGGAATTCCTTGTGATCAATCAACGACAATACAAGGTAATCTTGTGTCATTGAGTAGCAACACATCTCTGAGGCATCCCCATCGCCAAGGAGAGCAGTTCATCATCAGATCCGAGTGCTAGTAGCGTCTAGATCAACCCTCTATCAATCCCCTTCAAGTGATCCGTGGAGAACAAGCCTATCCAGGCCGCACCAAGTGGTATCAGAGCCACTTGAAGGTTAAGGTTCGTGTTTGTGTACTCAGATCTATCATTCCATCAAACACTTTCTTCTCTTTCTATCTGTTGTAAGCTGATCCGGCCAACCCATGAAACAAAATCAAAAGAAAAGTGGTCTAAGATCTAAAAACAGAAAGAGATCGGCCAAATCAAAAGAAAAAAAAGAAAAGAAAAAAAAAACAAAGAGGTGAGGAGAAATCCAACTGGGGTGGTAAAGCGGATTGGCAACTAAACTCTTTCAATCTGTCTATCTAAATCACTTGGGATAAAGTTCTAGAGCTTAGGTGAAAGAACTTTGAATCTTAACTGAACTTGTGAGAACGGCAGAGACTTGGCAACTAAAACTGAGTGAGAGAGAGATTCGCTTGCTTTCTAACTTGTTTTTCAGGTTAGTATGGCTGAAAGGAGAGAAGGAGAGGACGTGGGCGAACCTGTTGCCCCACAAATCCGGCTTGATCAACTGCAGTTTGAAGCCATGATAGCTGAGATAACCAGGAGAATGGAGAGGGTTAACCGAGCTAACATTGACTTACCTGGTATTGATCATGCTGTAGGTGTAGGTGGTGAACGAGCTAGGATGAGACCTAGGAGAGGAGCTCGTGCAGTGGAAGTAGAGGAAGAGCAACTTGAGTCCGCAGAAGAGAGTGAAGGAGATTCACTGGATGGACAACGACCTAGGCACCACAACAGGCGGGCGCAGGCTGATGACAACCTTGGCAGCTTCAAGTTGAGGATACCACCATTCCAAGGCAAGAATGACCCTGATGCCTACTTGGAATGGGAAAAGAAGATAGAGTTGGTCTTCGGTTGCCAACACTACACTGAGGAGAGAGAGGTCAAGTTAGCAGCCACTGAATTCTGTGGGTATGCTATAAACAGGTGGGAGCAGATTGCCACAACAAGGAGGCGCAATGGAGAGCCCCAGATCACCTCTTGGTTTGAGATGAAAACCTTGATGAAGAAGAGGTTTGTTCCTGCTCACTATGGACGAGACCTTCATCAGAGATTGAGAAGACTTTCTCAAGGAGCAAAGAGTGTAGAGGACTATCACCAAGAGTTGGAGACACTCATCATGAAGGCTGAAGTGGTTGAGGATGCTGAAGCAACCATGGCTAGATTCCAAGGAGGACTCAACCGAGATATCCAATATAGGCTGGAGCTACAAGACTATGAGGACATGGATGAGTTGTTGCACAAAGCCATTCTGATTGAGTAACAAAACAAAAGGAGAAGCACTGCCAAGTCTCAATTCGGATCTGCTTCAAAACCAGCCTACTCAAAGGATGACAAGTCCTTCTCTAAGCCAAAAGAAGGAACCTCAGCAGTAGGTTCCACACGTGATGACAAGGGCAAAGGACCAGCAACACCTACTAGGTCCTGGAATGTCAAGTGCTTTAAGTGTCATGGCTTTGGACAATATGCTAATGAGTGTACCAACAAGAAGATCATGATCATGCTCGACAATGCAGATGTAGTTTCGGAGGATGAAGAGGAGCTATCTGAGGACGATGTGGACTACCCTGTCAAGGGAGAGCTTCTAGTCACCAGGAGGACTCTCAATGTTCAACCAAAGGCGAAAGAACATGAACAGAGAGAGAACTTGTTTCACACCAGGTGTTTAGTCCTAGACAATGTGTGTAGCTTGATCATTGATGGAGGGAGCTGCACAAACGTGGCAAGTGAGACACTAGTGAACAAGCTGAGCCTTACTGTCCGCAATCACCCCAAGCCATATACACTCCAGTGGCTAAGTGAAGAAGGTGAAATGTGAGTGACCAAACAAGTGATGGTGCCCCTGACCATTGGGAGATACCAGAATGAGATCAGTTGTGATGTCCTACCTATGGAGGCTAGTCACATCTTGCTGGGCCGCCCATGGCAATACGACAAGAGGGCAGTGCATGATGGCTACACGAATAGGCATTCCTTTGTTCACAAGGAAAGAAACATCACTCTGGTGCCATTGATTCCACAAGAAGTGCATCAAGATCAGGTGCAACTTAAGCTGAGAAGAGAAGAAGCTAAGGCCACAGTTTCAGCTTCACTCAAGGAGGACACGGCCAAGGTAAGTACTCATAACCTTTTTGCTTCTTCTAAAGAGATCAAGCAGGCATTGAACACCCAACAGCCCATTATCCTTGTTTTGTTTAAATAGTTACTAACCACCGGGGCTAATCATGAACCAGTTATTCCAAAAGAGATTGGGTGTCTTTTGCAGGAGTATAGGGATGTCTTTCCAGAGGATAATCCAATTGGTTTGTCACCCATCAGAGGCATTGAGCACCAAATTGACTTTGTACCAGGAGCTTCACTCCCAAACCGTCCAGCATACAGAACCAATCCTGTTGAGACCAAGGAGCTTCAGAAACAAGTCAATGATCTCTTGGAGAAGGGCCACATCAAAGAGAGCATGAGTCCTTGTGCTGTACCTGTTCTACTGGTACCCAAGAAGGATGGAAGATGGCGCATGTGTGTGGATTGCCGAGCCATCAACAACATCACAGTTAAGTATAAACATCCTATCCCTCGCTTAGATGACATGTTAGATGAGTTACACGGTTCATGTGTCTTTTCTAAGGTTGACTTAAAGAGTGGTTACCACCAGATTAGAATGAAAGAAGGAGATGAGTGGAAAACTGCTTTTATGACTAAGTTAGGATTGTATGAGTGGCTTGTCATGCCATTTGGTCTTACTAACGCACCTAGCACTTTCATGAGGTTGATGAACCATGTCTTGAGAGCTCTTATAGGTCAATTTGTGGTTGTGTACTTTGATGATATTCTCATTTACAGTAAGACCATGAAAGAACATGTTGAGCACTTGAGACAGGATTTAGATGTGCTTAGGAAAGAGAATCTGTATGCTAATTACAAGAAGTGCTCATTTGGAACAGATAACCTTGTCTTTCTAGGTTTTGTTGTTACATCACAGGGCATACAGGTTGATGAAGAGAAGGTGAAGGCTATCAAGGAGTGGCCGACTCCTAAAACCATTGGAGAAGTCAAAAGTTTTCATGGACTTGCTGGCTTCTACAGGAGGTTTGTGAAAGACTTCAGCACCATTGCTGCCCCACTCACTGAAGTCATCAAGAAGAATGTGGGATTCGCATGGGGACAAGTTCAGGAAGATGCATTCAAGTTGCTAAAAGGGAAGTTAACCAGTGCTCCTTTACTTGTACTCCCTGACTTTCTTAAAACATTTGAAATAGAGTGTGATGCATCTGGAGTGGGAATTGGAGCCGTGCTGATGCAAGAAAAGAGGACTATAGCTTACTTCAGTGAGAAGCTTGGAGGCGCCACCCTGAACTACCTAACCTATGACAAGGAGCTGTACGCCTTGGTGAGAGCTCTACAGACATGGCAGCACTACCTCTGGCCTAAAGAATTTGTGATCCATACGGATCATGAGTCTCTTAAGCATCTCAAGGGGCAACAGAAGCTGAACAAGAGGCATGCTAGGTGGGTCGAGTTCCTTGAGACATTCCCTTATGTCATCCAGTACAAGCAAGGTAAGGAGAATGTAGTTGCTGATGTACTCTCAAGAAGGTATGTTCTATTATCTTCTATGGAAACAAAGCTTTTGGGATTTGAACACCTTAAGTCTTGTTATGCTGATGATCCAAAGTTTCAGGAAGCTTTTAGAAACACTGAGAAACATGCTAGTGGACATTTTTATCAAGTGAAAGGGTTTCTTTTCTATGATAACCGCTTGTGTGTGCCTTGTGGTTCTTTGAGGGAACTATATGTTAGGGAAGCTCATGGAGGAGGGTTGATGGGACACTTTGGCGTAGCCAAGACACTGTCTACCTTGCAGGAACACTTCTATTGGCCTAACATGAAGAAAGAGGTGGAGAAGGTGTGCTCAAGGTGTGTCGTGTGCAAGCAGGCCAAGTCCAAGGTGCAACCAACAGGTTTGTACACCCCACTCCCTATTCCTACTGAACCTTGGGTTGATATCTCTATGGACTTTGTTTTGGGACTGCCTAGAACTAGAAAGGGTAGAGATAGCATTTTTGTGGTGGTTGATAGGTTTTCTAAGAGGGCACATTTCATACCTTGCCATAAGACTGATGATGCATCCTTAGTGGCTGATCTATTCTTTAGGGAAGTTGTTAGGTTGCATGGAATGCTCATGACCATAGTTTCTGATAGGGACTCCAAGTTCCTTAGCTATTTCTGGAAAACATTGTGGGGGAAATTAGGAACTAGATTGCTATTCTCAACCACTTGTCATCCACAAACTGATGGGCAAACTGAGACTGTCAATAGGACCTTGTCTACTCTCTTGCGTGCTATCATCAAAAAGAACATTAGGACTTGGGAAGATTGTTTGCCGCATGTAGAGTTTGCATACAATAGGTCAATGCATTCAGCCACTAAGATCACTCCTTTTCAAGCAGTCTATGGATTCAATCCATTGTTCCCATTAGACTTGTTTGCTTTACCTTTGAAAGAACAGACTAACCTTGATGGTCAGAAGAAGGCCGAGTTTGTTAGATCTTTGCATGAACAGGTCAGGAGAAACATAGAGGACCGCACCAAAATGTATGCAAGAAAGAACAACAAAGGCATGAGAGTATTGGTGCTAGAACCAGGTGATCTCGTGTGGATCCATCTCAGGAAGGAAAGGTTTCCTAATGAGAGAAAGTCCAAGCTGATGCCAAGGACAGATGGTCCATTCAAAGTACTCAAGAGGATCAACAACAATGCTTACCAGATTGATCTCCAAGATGAATCGGATTTGAGGTCAAATCCTTTTAACGGAGGAGGGGATGGTGCGTCCACCATTAGATCAAATGCACCCTCAAGTCAAACCAACTGCCAAGAAGCCAAAGAACCAGAGGAGGAGCCTTACCAGGGAGAGATCCAGGAGCTGATGGAAGAGTTGGAGCAAGTAGATCCCTATGTAGCCGACTGGATGAGTGGAGAAGAAGAGATGGACCAGAATGCAGCTCAAGATGACTTGATCTTCTCAATTGGACCAGTTACAAGATCAAAGACCAAAGATCAGAGGCAAGCTCTACTAGTTCTGCTTGAGCACGTGAGACAAGAGGAGGAATCAATCAAGAGTGAAGATAAACCAGCATGTTGGTTTAATGTGATCTCAATTTGTACTTAATTTGAACCAGCAAACCAAAGACAATTAGAATTAGGATTTTCGATTCAGAGTAGTAAACCAATTGCAATTGGGTTTAGGGGTAGGTTTAGACTAAACCAACTTGGTTTAGGTTTAGGGTTTTCTCTGTTTTCTATTTAACAAGCGCCGCAGGGAGCTTGCAAATTATTCAATAAACTTGAAACCTTTTAGCAATTTGCTTGCCAAGTTCTTCAGCTTTCTCTATTCAGCTAAAGGAACATTGATCTTCATCTAAAGGAAGGAATTCCTTGTGATCCATCAACGACAATACAAGTTAATCTTGTGTCATTGAGTAGCAACACATCTCTGAGGCATCCCCATCGCCAAGGAGAGCAATTCATCATCAGATCTGAGTGCTAGTAGCCTCTAGATCAACCCTCTAGCAATCCCCTTCAAGTGATCCGTGGAGAACAAGCCTATCCAGGCCGCACCAATCTTTCAAAAGATCAAGTGTATATGTTCTTTGAGAAAGGAACAAACCTTCCTTGGATCTACATATCTCAATCCCAAGGAAGTATTTCATTTCTCCCAAGTCTTTAATCTCAAAAACCGACTTTAGAAAGTCCTTGGTTGATTGAATCCCAACCTTGTCACTTCCTGTGATGATGATATCATCAACATACACAAGAAGAACTACCATACCTGATGGAGTGGTCAAGGTGAAGAGAGTACGGTCAAGCTCAGACTTCTTGAAACCCTTCCCATTGAGAGTTGTGCTCAACTTGGTGTACCATGCTCTAGGAGACTGCTTTAGACCATATATGTCCTTCTTCAGCCTCAGAACGTTTCCATCTTTAACCAAGTGTTCAAGACCAGGAGGGGGAAGCATGTAAACCTCATATTCAAGCTCTCCTTGAAGGAATGCATTCTTCACATCCATTTTCCAAAGACCCCATTCTAAGTTCACAGCAAGGGAGAGAACTATCAGGATAGTATGAACCTTGCCAACTGGAGCAAAGGTATCAATGTAGCCCTCTCCATATGTTTGTGTAAAACCTCTTTCCACCAGTCTTGTCTTCTTCCTTTCAATCTTCCCATTTGCAAGATACTTGATACTGAAGATCCATCTGCTGGTCACAGCCTTTTTCCCTTTTGGTAGTTTACTCTCGTACCAAGTATCATTTTTAATCATTGCATCTGCTTCTGCTCCAACTGATTCCTTCCACTCTTTGTCTTGCATAGCTTCTTCATAGGATCTTGGTAACCGAATCTCATCCAAACTGATCATAAAGGCTTTATGCTCTTTCGGGTAATGAATAAGATTGCAAACAGCTTGGGAAGGATTAGCAACTGCTTGAGAATTATAGTATACCCAATTGTTGATCGAGTTGGATGGAGGGTTTCTCACCCTTGTACTCCTTCTCAATTGTTGAGCTTCTTGAGTTGCTTCTGGTTGAGCCTCCTCGACCTCTTCTTCTTCCTGGTTTCCATCTCCAGCTTCTCCCTCATATTGATCCACACCTTGATCATGTGTGGAACCTGATTCTTCATCATACTGCTCTTCAGGATCAGGTTCATTTCCCCCCCTCATGGTCAAGGTGGGGTTCCTGTCCATTATCATTAGCCGTGGGAAGACCTCCTTGTTGTTGTCCTCCTCCACTCCTCGGAGCCTGAGATAAGTTAATCCCAAGATTCTCCAATATTATCCTCAAGTTGGCTGCCTTATCAGAAGCCAAATCCTTGAGCTCTGCTTGGTTCTTCTCCTCATAGAACCCTCTTTCTTTCACGAACTTGACATCTCTAGACACCACTACCCTTCTGGTTTCCGGATCATAACAGTTGTACCCTTTCTGAGTTGGTGAGTAACCAATAAACATCCCCTTTGTGCTCTTGGCTTCCAACTTGTTCCTTAGCTCCCCCAGTTTATGAACAAAACAGAGACAACCAAAGACCCTGATATGATCCAAGGCTGATCTATGCTTGTTCAATACTTCAAAGGGTGATTGATCTTCAAGAAACTTAGTTGGGGTTCGGTTGATCAGGTAACAAGCAGTAGCCACAACATCACTCCAAAACCTCTTTGGCACATTAGCTTGGAACATCATGGACCTAGCAACTTCCATAAGGTGCCGGTTCTTCCTTTCAGCAACTCCATTCTTTTGTGGGGTGTAAGGACAGCTCGTTTGGTGAAGAATACCATGCTTTGATAGATGTTGCTTGAAGGCTTGACTAGTGTACTCCCCACCATTGTCTGATCTAAAAAATTTCAGCTTAGCATTGAAATGGTTAGTCACATATGCTTGAAAATTTCTAAATGCATCAAGCACTCTATCCTTAGATGGAAACAAGGTTATCCAGGTGTATTTAGATTTCTCATCTATGAATGTGACAAAATACTTATGGTTCTCCCTAGATAAGCATGGTGCAGCCCAAACATCCGAGTGTATTAAATCAAAGCAGTGATCATAGACAGTAGAAGACTTTTGAAACACAGTTTTACAATGCTTGCCTAAGATACAATATTCACAATCATTATTCTCAAACATAACACCTGGAACCATTAAGCTTAAAGCTCTAACATGAGGATGTCCTAGTCTAGCATGCCACAAAGCATTCTTATTCAAACCAGAAGCAGAAACAGAAGTAAAGGAACAACTATGATCAGGTAAAGAAGTAAGCTCCTCAAGCAAGTAAAGGTCTCCTTTTGTAACTCCTTTCCCAATCAAACGACTGCTCTCAATATCCTGAAACTTCACATTGTTAGGACTAAAGATCACATAGCATTGCAAGTCATTAGTACATTTCTTAATTGATAGCAAATTTGAAGTAAACTCTGGCATGTAGAAGCATCTATATTCTTTATCAACCAGTTTAAGCTTGCCTATACCCCCTTATTGGAATTCTATCACCATTAGCTATCATAACATGTCCATGCGCAAGTTCAATATCTCTAATCAGACTAGTGTCACTACTCATATGATGAGATGCACCTGAATCAACTATCAAA
Organism: Moricandia arvensis; assembly: GCA_905132765.1. Lineage (NCBI taxonomy): Eukaryota > Viridiplantae > Streptophyta > Magnoliopsida > Brassicales > Brassicaceae > Moricandia > Moricandia arvensis. The sequence continues at coordinate 44,537 of CAJHQP010000992.1, forward strand.
GTTTTAGACATACTACAAGTACTATGAGATAAACCAGCAATCCTAGAGTGAGTATAAGCATCAGTTTGATCATGAGAACTAGCAATCTTAGATGCACCAAAAGAATACCCCCTGAGATTACCAAAAGTGTTACCATTGTCCTTGAGCATCTTGATGAGGGCATCCATTTCTGATCGGCGGATGAACTCATGCTCATTTGGACAGTTGGTTTGACCCGTGTAAGTCACCAAGGCTTTGTTCTCACCACCTTCAGTGTCATGTGCCCGATTGGATGGCCCGGCTCCACCCCCTCCTTGCTGAACACTCCCTCCATAACTCACATTCGCTCTTGCATCTCTATCCTTCATGAACTTGGTTGGCTTTAGGTGAGGATGGAGGATCCAGCACTGATGCTTCTTGTGACCTTGTCTCTTACAGTGGTCACAGTTGCCATTGAACCTCCTTTCTTCAAAGTGGTTCACCTTGTTGGCTTGAGGTACCTCAGCTTGGTTAGCTAAGGTAAGCTCCCCCTTTCCTCCAAATAGACCCAACGATCCTTGCTCCTTTTGAATCTGTGCGCAGACTTCCTCCAAGGTGGGTAGATTCTCGGCTTCCAAGATGTGTTTCACCTGGTCATTGTAGCTGGAATTAAGAGTCAGGAGCAAGCCAAAGACTTTATCTTGCTCCCTTCTCTCATTAATCTCAGCTGGATCGGTTGTGCTTGGCCTCAACATCTCGAGTTCAGAACACAAAGCTCTAAACTTTCCAAGGTGCTTTGTGATCTCCATATCTTCTTGTGCTAGACTGTTGATGGCTCGCTTGATCTCAAAAACTCGAGTAAGGTTTGAGATGTTACCATACACCTTCTGAAGAGTGTCCCACAGGTCCTTTGCCTTCTCAAAGTAGTTGTATGCCTCTAGGATTGACGGATCTAGAGTGCTTTGAAGGATAGACATCACCAGGTTGTCTTCATGGATCCACTTCACTTCATCACACACGACAATCTCCTTGTCGCCTTCATGAGTAATGAGCTTTGGAGCCTCACCCTCGAGGATGTGGTTCCACAAACCCTTACTCCCCACTACTGTCTTCACCACACGAGACCATAGGATATTGTTTGCTCCCTTAAGTATCACTGGAATCACGGTTGTTTTGGTACTCTCCATCTTGAAGCTTTGCGGAATGAAAAAGGTGTTCTTGGGTGTTCTTCGTGAGAGATGAAATCAAAACCCAGATTTACGAGAACCTGGCTCTGATACCATGAAAGACTGAATAGAAACTGAGTATAAATGGATAGAATAGAGTTTGAGAGAGACTAGAAGAGATTTGGAGACTAAAAGATTGAGACTTGGTTAAGAAACCATTTCGAGATGAAGAACACTGAGAACAACGAGAGAGAAATAACAGAGACTCAAAAATATTGCTTGATTGATTAATGAGAGGAGTTACAAATATATAGGGAAGGTTATGGTTGTGCTTAACGGATACAAGATAAGGTTTCAACATAAGCATGTGGAGTCAAGGGTCTTAGGCGCGCCTAATTCAAAATACTTGGCCAGGAAGCTCTACACGCTTGATTCCTTTGGCATCTTGACTAGATGCTTTAGGCCAGCCTGTCCGGACGTGGATTTGCCCTTATCCTCAAGGTTCAGTGCACTTGGACACACGGAAGGGAAGAGGGAAGCTTATCGCGAGGAGGTAACTTCTGAGGTTTTACCCGGAGTAACTTTTGTCGAAGACCTGATCTTACCATTGATCAAAGGTGGTCAAGGAACTAACACTAGTTCCTTATTTGAAAGAACCTACTGTCCCTTGTTATAAAGCTTGATACTTTATGAACTGAATGTGTTGTGTGATGTGTTTGAGACATGAGGATGTGTTAATATTGCTAGATATGAATGTTTAGAATCTATCCCAGGATGTTTAGATGACTCGTTTTGAATGGTTGAGTGTTTAAAGTGCTTACTCCAACTCTAAATGTTGCTTGAACTGATATTACATAGCATGTTCTGAATCTGCTTGCATACATGAATATAAACTGATTAAAGTAAAGCTCTTGGGTCTGGTATTTGGAAATGGCATTGATGCTTAGTCTCTCTTTTAAATGAATGTCTTGCTAGGATGATAGATAGTTGTATCTAATCCGGTTTGCATTCATGAAGTAAATAGGTTAAGACTGTTGCATGCTCTTGTCATTGGGGCTGCCTTAAGGTTGAGACACCTAGACTAAAGTCTAAGGGTCGTTTAAGGCAGGGAATGGTTGCCTAAGTGCTTTGTGATAGAATTTAGAGAGTGGTAAGCTTGCATTAGATGGATCTCAATGATGATGAGATGGTGTCTAAGTGCAAAGCTTGTGACATTGGTGATCAAACTTGATGATTCGTCAAGGTTTGATCCCAAGGCAAGGGTGTCTTATCTTGTTTGGAGTTTTAGTGTTGTTTCAGGATGCACAAGGAGTGTCACTTGTTCAGCATCGATCCGGAATAAGAGGAAGACTTGGTCCATTGTGTGGAGCAATGGGAAGGTTCTTGGTGTAGTAGCTGGTTACAAGAAGTGCATACCATGAAGGTTGTTGAGCTCTTGGTTCAAGGCACACAAGAAGAAGAAGGTCACCACCAATGTCATGAGGAAGGCCGGTGATCCATGGGTACTTGAAGCTGAAGACATGAAGGTGGACCAGTGGTTTAAGCGCAGCTGTTGGGGTGGTGTGCTCCTGTTTTGGATGCTCATTCAGGCTCACTTTCAAGCTTGAACCTAGACTCAATTCAAGCTTGAGGTGGGACCTTGAGTGAGCTACCTGGTGATCTAAGTGTTGGAATGAAGAAGGAAGAGGCATTTCTGCTTGTGCAAAGATAGTGCAAAACAAGATAAAGCACAAAGATTATCACTTCGTGCAAAGTCCGGGTCAACCAAAATCTGCCCAATGAAGACTTGTGAAAAGTGCGGGTCAGATCACTGCGTGCAAAGTCTGGGTCAAAATAATGAAAGTGCAAATGTTGTGCAAACAATTATCATGATCAAGAAGAATGAAGTACAAAACCCGGAACATCTCTTGTTCAACCAGAAAACCGGTTTTGTATCAAAATGGCCTTTGGAGGCAAATGAAACCTTTTGAATTTGAATTCAAGCAAGTCACATGCCTGGTCCAAAGAGATGTTGGGTCAGGTCACTATCACCTAGCTGACCACGTCCTTGTCCTCCTCTCTCGTTGTTTTATCTCTTTAATAATTGTTTAATGCTAATGTTTGGCTATTTAAAGCCCTTTGTTGTAACTGAATTTTCTTATGCATAAATTAAGTTTCTTCATCACTATTCTGGTTACTTATTCTCTCTAATCTCTACTCTCTCATACTCACACGAATTTGCACTCTTATACACTCAGAAATCTCACTCACCAAAACTCTCTCAGCCACACTTAATCTCTGCTGCTCAATCTCTTTGTTTCTCAACATTTCTCACTGGTTCTCTTGACCAGACACTTTATTCTCATCATTCACACCATATTATCTCTTTTCTCACATGGTATCAGAGCTTCCAAGCTCCTGAAACCTTCATAGCTTCCGTAAATCATCATCTTCTCAAAACTGTCTCCAAAACAGTTTCTGCTACATCTCTTTATCCACAGGTCCAAAGGTCTTCCAAGAGAGAAGAATTTCGCCAGAACTCAAGATAGGACAGTATACAAGTCTCTGGAACTCAAGAAAGCTTCAGCTCAGTCCAGAAAGCTTCATCAAAGGTTCAGTTTCAAGTTCTGTTTCTTGCAAAACCAGTTGGTACATTCTATTGTCCACTGGTCCAAACTCTCTAAGATGGAGAGCTCAAAGAAAATGGCGACTGCAGTAGCTTCAAGGAGTCCAAAGAAGAAGCCAAAACACCACATCTGGTCCAAAATGCTGAAGATAATCCATGGAAGAAACCATTCTTGGAGAAAGGTCACTAAAGAAGCATTAAAGCTAAGTTGTTCTAATCATTCTCTGGCCAGCCATGCTGAAGCTCTGTTTCTGACCAACAAAACCCACGACCAGAAAGAGGACAGGAGGGGTTTGAAGTGTCTCCTTGACCAGAAGGAGAGAATCAAGAAGAGGAGGTGTTGGACAGTCAATCCACACCACAAGCCCTTCAAATTCAAGTGATTCACAGCCATGGAGGTTCAAGGAACTAGCTCAGGTTCCTTGGTTGTAAGTTAACCTCCTTAACTCTAATAAGAGCTTGCTTAATTATCTTAAATTGTTTCTGGTTTTGTTGAGTGTGTTGTTAGTATCTTAGGGACAGTTCAATGTTACTAAAGTTGTTGAACCTAGTTTCTGTCCCATGATACTTAAACATTGTGTATGCATTGTTCTAGGAGTAAGTAAGCTTGCTAGCATGATGATATAGCATCTGGTTCAATCCATTTCATTGTTATCTTCTGCAAATGGTCTGGTTAGTCCATCATAGTCGACTGGTATGCATTTAGAAGTTGGTCTAAGCTACTGGTCCCTATGGTTTTGATGAAACCAGTAACCATCAGCTTGTGTGATCTACATTTAGTTGCTTGTTATCTCATGCTGTCTTTAATTGAATCTTGTTACATCATGCATTTAGCTATTGCTTAAAATTGTTGCTTGATGCTGTGTACTGTTCTAGGAGATTTCTAGCATTGTTTTGTCTTGTTCTTGTCTTAGCTCATTTGTTTCTGTGTTGTATGGTCTAGGCGAGTTTCTTAGAGCCTGTTTTGTGTCTTGTTTCATTGCTAGAGTAATGAAAACCCTCCCGGGAATCGTCACTTGAAGGTTGGTAAATGGATAGACTTTGAATCGAATAATCGACCAAAGGAAGGTGGAACGAAGGGTCACACAAAGGTTGCGGAAGGCCTTTGATTTACCCGCTCCTAAGCCCGAGGATATGACACATCAAGACGACCTAGGAGGATTTGTTGCTTTGGGTTCACACACCTCGCAACAGAAATATGATGTCCATCGGACAAAGGATTCAACAAGACTAAAAAAGGTTTATTTGATAAAAAGTTGAAATGATTAAAACAAGAGATTACATAATTTATTTATAGGATAACTAAACTTGCTGAGAAAGCTAAATATTTAATACATAGGGAATGATAAAAACAGTGCATGGAGGAGAGAGAAGGTTCTTGAAACAAGCATTTCTTGCATGAAAGAGAGAGCAACTTCCCATGCATTTAAGCACCTAATTTTCGTCACTCTTCTTGGACAGCAAATAAACCACTTGTTTATGAATCTTCTTGGGCTTTTAACTTCATAAAATTGGGCTGACTCTGATGTATAACCTCTTGGGCCATTTTACTGATCAAAACACAAGCCAAAACCATCAATTTAAGTCCACCTCGTCCACACACACACCCATAAGCCATGCCTTCTTTTGATTTCTTTTTACGGCTGATCCGGGTTACATCACCCCCTCCTCCTTTAAAAGGATTTATCCTCAAATCCGTCATAATGTTTAGAACGTATGGCTATGAGAGTCATATCACAAGATCGCCTTAGTTCTCTGCCTTCGGGTTCACACACCTAGCTAAACATTACAAAAGATGCAAAAGCCGTTTTGGTTAAGCTCTAGAAGGGATGATCTCGTGGCTTTTCGTTGAACTCTCTCTCTCTTTTTTTTTCTTTTTTTTTGGAGATGGGAAGATGAGAATGATGAATGACAGAAGTGAACACCGAACCCTCAAGTGTGCTCTAATACCAAATAATTAAAACCCTCCCGGGAATCGGCAGTTGTAGGTTGGTAAATGAATAGACTTTGAATCGAATAATCGATCATAGGAAGGTGGAACGAAGGGTCACAAAAAGGTTTCGCAAGGCCTTTGATTTACCCGCTTCTAAGCCCGAGGATATGTCACACCAAGACGACCTAGGAGAATTTTTTTCTTTGGGTTCACACACCTCGCAACAGAAATACAATGTCCATCACACAAAGGATTCAACAAGAATAAAAATGTTTATTTGATAAAAAGTTGAAATGATTAAAACATGAGATTACATAGCTTATTTATAGGATAACTAAACTTTCTGAGAAAGCTAAATATTTAATACATAGGGAATGATAAAATCAGTTCATGGAGGAGAGAGAAGGTTCTTGAAACAAGCATTTCTTGCATTAAAGAGAGAGCAACTTCCCATGCATTTATGCACCTAATTTTCGTTACTCTTCTTGGACAGCAAATAAACCACTTGTTTATGAATCTTCTTGGGCTTTTAACTTCATAAAATTGGGCTGACTTTGATGTATAACCTCTTGGGCCATTTTCCTTATCAAAACACAAGCCAAAACCATCAATTTAAGCCCACCTCGTCCACACACACACCCATAAGCCAAGCCTTTTTTTTGCTTTTTTCTGCTGCTGATCCCAGTTACATCATGGAGGCCTAGGAGAGTTTCCTGGTCATGTGTTCAATTCATAGTTGTGTAGCTTGATTAGATGAGTTGTCTACTCTATGCTACTGTCATAAATTGTCATTGAATTATGCTACTGTCATATGTGTGATAAAATGAGCCTAGATGCCTTGTAATTGTTGAGTTATCATGCTTGAGCATTTAGTGAATTGGTTTGCATGGATTTGAGCTAAATGAGTTGGTTAGATTCTGTCCATTGCATTTCTTAAAACATTGAGATCAAAATTGGTGAGTTATCAATGTCTGATCCTAGTGTGTGTGGTCTGATTCTTGCTGGAGTTTGAGTGATGTTTCAGGTACACAAGAGTTGCTAGCTGTCCATCATCAAACCGAGACAAAGAAGAAGATTTGCCCATGTGTTCAGAGCCTACACATGATGTATATTCCTGGTTGATCCAAAGCCTACACATGATGTATATTCCTGACAATGGAGAGATATCTTTTTGGAGAACCGGTTGACTTAAGCGCAGGCTGTTCTGTTGCTGTGCTCCTGGTTCAAAGAGACAAGCAAGGAAGACTGGTGGTTTAAGGCAGTGGAGCAGAGATTAAGGGTGGATCAGTTGGCTTAAGCGCAGGTGTTGGTACTGTTGTTCTCCTGGCTCAAGTTCAGTGTTGCACACTTCCACGCTTGGTCCTTCACTTATACTCTCGGGATCAAGCTTGAGGAGGGGTAATGGTGAGCAATCCTGAAGTTCCAAGTCGTCCATTTCCTCACCTCAGATCAGAAGGAGGGTTAAAGTGTCCAAAAGACACTCCTCATTATTCTTATTTCACCAAATGCAAGGGGAGTAACCATTTCATTCTTTGAGTTAAAGTTTGATTGGTTTATGCCTTGAGAATTGATGCAAGTGTTTATTAATTATGCTGTAGGTACTTGGATCTCTCTGTAGCAGAAGCTAGTGGTCCCTAAGTCCTTTCAATATGGCGAGTAGTCAGATGAAAGGGGGAGAAACAACTGGCCTTAAGAAGAGTTCCAAGATGATGGTGTGTGCAAGTGGTGGAGTTCACGCTTGCACCACAAGTTAGGACATGATCCAGAGCCTAAGGACTCCACCATGAATTATCTGAAGTTCCTTAGGCTCACTGGCCAATCCCCAGGCCTTGTTGAACTCTACTCTTTTCCTTAGCTGGTTTTGTCCCGAATGGGTTTTCTGGCTAATGTTTTTAATGAGGGAGCTTCTTCAAGGTTCCAAGATTTTCCAATGATCTGCTATGGTCAAGCTTGAGGGGGAGTGTTGGAATGAAGAAGGAAGAGGCATTTCTGCTTGTGCAAAGATAGTGCAAAACAAGATAAAGCACAAAGATTATCACTTCGTGCAAAGTCCGGGTCAACCAAAATCTGCCCAATGAAGACTTGTGAAAAGTGCGGGTCAGATCACTCCATGCAAAGTCCGGGTCAAAATAATGAAAGTGAAAATGTTGTGCAAACAATTATCATGATCAAGAAGAATGAAGTGCAAAACCCGAAACATCTCTTGTTCAACCAGAAAACCGGTTTTGTATCAAAATGGCCTTTGGAGGCAAATGAAACCTTTTGAATTTGAATTCAAGCAAGTCACATGCCTGGTCCAAAGAGCTGTTGGGTCAGGTCACTATCACCTAGCTGACCACGTCCTTGTCCTCTTCTCTCCTTGTTTTATCTCTTAAATAATTGTTTAATGCTTATGTTTGGCTATTTAAAGCCCTTTGTTGTAACTGAATTTTCTTATGCAAGAATTAAGTTTCTTCATCACTATTCTGGTTACTTATTCTCTCTAATCTCTACTCTGTCATACTCATACGAATTTGCACTCTTATACACTCAGAAATCTCACTCACCAAAACTCTCTCTTCCACACTTAATCTCTTGACCAGACACTTTATGCTCATCATTCTCACCATATTCTCTCTTTTCTTACACTAAGTTCAAGACATGTTTCCTCCTTACCATTACAAGAGAATGGAGATGAATCTATCCGGGTTTAGGCAGTTGCGTGTCTAGACAAGAGGATGTTCAGATCAGTCTTGGCTGTGTCATGAAGAAGGTTACTCTAGCAATGCGGCTTCAGGGTTTGAGGTGGTTGTAGAGAGCTTATGAAGACACTAGCATTCCATGAAGATAGCAGAATCAGAAGTGAGGGTGTAATGGTTTGTAGTCCAAGATCATGAAGCAATCCTTCCAAGCTTGACATGTTCCACATGGTCAAGCTTGAACGGGAGTATTGAGAAGCTTCAATGATCTGTGAAGATGGAGTCCTTGGTGGTTATTCAAGAAGAAGAAGCAACCAAGGCTGAGAATGAAGATGGTACTGAATGGAGTTTGTATCTTGGTAATCCGAGCACTTAACCCAACAAGAAGTTGGGTGAAAGGGGGAGAGACCAAGATCAGTATGAGATGAGCTTAAGAAGTGTTAGTGGTGTGCAATGAAAGTCGGATTAGCTTACACCACAATTAGGCCATGATCCAGAGTTCTTTGTGTCCACCACACTGGTTGAGACACAAAGAACTCACTGGCCAATCCCTAGGCCTTGGAGATCTTACTCTTTTCCTTATCAAGGTTTTATCCCAAAAAGGGTTTACTTTGATAAGGTTTTTAATGAGGAGACTCTTCAAGGTTCCAAGCTTGACTTAGGATCACTAGATTCAAGCTTGAGGGGGAGTGTTAACTTGAAGAGATAACAATTAAAGAGTAAAGATATGAGATGGAGTGAAAGACGATAGATGGTGTGAAGAGATCTTGTACAAGGAGTGTTGAGAAGGCTGTCGGAAGTTGTTAAGTGTACAAGAGGCTATGAAACATCAAGGATAAGTCTAAGGAAGACCTTGGGAAGCTGTAGGGAAGAGATGGGATCAAATGGTCTATGTTTGGGTGAGTTGTACGAATGCCGTACGGCCGTACGGACTGTACGGACTGTATGTATCCGTACGGACCATACTCGACCCAGAAACATCAATACTCGACCATTTGATCTTAGAAGATGTTTTTGAGTCTTGGGCAAGTTAGGGCACATCAGGGGATCCTAAAATGACCTAGGCTTGTAACCCAAGGAAGCTCCAAGACTTGTGAGGCAAGGAAGGGTTAGGGTTCGAAATATCAAGACTTGGGTCTAAAGGAAGGTTGGCGAGTAAGAAAGATGCTAAGGGATATTCCATAGGCCAAAGGAAGAGAAGAGGAAGTTTCTAGGAAGCTTCTTGGGTTGCTGACCGTTTATAGATAGGGAAGAACCTTATCCACTCCCCAAAAGGAAGAGCAAGCTTTTGACAGGCTGTCCAAAGCATGTGAGCAATTTTGTCCACATATTTCAAACCATGCGCCCAAATACCTTTGACTCCACATGCTTAGGGTACTCTCCATCTCTCTATATAAACTCATCTCTATCATTTGTAACTCTAAAGAGAGTAAGGGGGAAAACCCCTCTCCACTTCTAGAAATAAAGCATGATGTTCTTGATATTGAAATAAATAAAGGTATGACCAGAAGAAGAAGCTGGTTGATGATCCAAGGATAAGTTCATCAAGAGAAGCCAATCTGGTTTTGTTTGTACAGACATGCTCCACAAGCTACCACTTGACCTAACCTGTCTGACAAGGCAAGGAATAATTTGTGGAGACTAATATGGACGTTGGGAACCTCTAATAAGTCAAGGAAACCAGTTTGAATTCAAAAGAAAGGATCTGGTTTGAATTAGGCAGAGAAAGTCACATGGGTGCATAATGAGTTGGTGCAGACCTGTCACTATCACCATCGAGACCACACCGTGCCTCTTGTCACTTTTTCCTCCTCTGGACGGGCCTCCCCTTGGCTGTATCCCCTTTGGCCTCTTCTCATCCCTACATAATTATTTGCTTATATTTCCTTGTTTTAGTAAGTGTTTAATGTTGCTCATTGTCTATTTAAAGGCAGCTTCACCTCTTGTAACTCCAACCAGAATAATACACAAGTTTCTCTCTCTCTCTCTAAGCTCGTGTCTATCTCTCTCTTGCTTGTGTCTATGCAATATTCACAACGTAAGGAGTTAAGCATTAGGGTTTAGAGGCTGCCTTAACTCTATCTCTCTTAAGGCCGCCTAATACTTGTCAAACTCACTCTTAACTCTTCTTTGTCTACTGTCTTAAACTCTAGCTTACTGATTCTAAATTACATTCATCTAAGTATACGAACTCTAAGTGTTGTGTTACTTCTCAAGGATTAGATTCATACTAGATAGTTTCTGCTTCATAAAACCAGTTTACTGTCTACGATTCTTGGTTATATAGAAAGCTGTGTATGAGGATTCAATCACAAGTTGGTTATCTCTTCCTTTAAATGGTGAGTTCCTGTTGTATGGCTGAAGAGGATTCAGTTACAAGTTAATTGAATATTCTCTTTGTGGAAATGAGCTGAATAAAGAGGAGGATGCATATAAGGAGTGTTCAAGAATAAGGAAGGAAGTGAGGTCGACCTGTCCGTACAAGGCCGTACAAGCCGCACAAGGCCGTACAGGGCGTAAAAGTCCGTACAAGGTCGACCGTACACTTCTCGACCAAGGAGAAAAGATAATCTGATCAAGGATGATTTAACCCGGGGAAGTTAACTTTGGCGAGTTACCTTGAAGACTTACCACCATATCCGAACGTTGGAGAGGATAAGGTTCGCGAGCCAGGCTGTCCAAGGCTGGAGCATCTGGTCCAAGATTCCAAGATGCTCTTCCCTCCTTAGCCACAAGTTCAAATAAGCGCTTCTCTCCTCCTTGACCGGCCATGTCTCTTGCTTCTTTACCTTTGCTTTTTCTTGTAAAGCACTCTATATATTTGTAATCCTTTCACTCAAAATAAATCAAGGAGAATCATTTCACTTCTTCTCCAGTTTTCTCTCTCAAGTTCTGCATACCTTTCTCTCTGGTTCTAATCAAAAGTCTCTTCATTTCTCCTCAAATCTTCTCATTATCGTCGATATCTCTCTTAGTTAAAAATCTCACATGGTTTCAGAGTCAGGTTGCTCGGATATCTAGCTTTCTCTTCCGCAAATACTATGTTCTAAGTTCAAGTTTCAACCTTTTGTCGAGTCACCTTCAAGCTAAAGCCTTTCCATATGGAAAATCTCAAAACCTTGGCTATTCCGGTTACTCTCAAAGGAATGAACTACTTACTTACCGCGATTGGTGAAGACAACTCTAGGAGGCAAAGTATTATGGAGCCACGTCACGAGCTCTGAAGCACCAAAACAGACGACCCAAGATGGTGACAAGGAGATTGTCACAACCGATGTTGCAAAGTGGGAGCAAGAAGACATGATTGTTGTAACCATCCTCTAAAGCTCTCTCCACACATCCATAATTGAAGCCTACTCCTACTGTGAGATGTCTAAAGATCTCTGGGATACCCTGAAGAAGGTCTATGGTAACATCAGCAACCTCAGCCGTGTGTTTGAAGTGAAACGAGCCATCAACAACATAAGCCAAGAAGGGATGGAGTTTACTCAGCACTTGGGAAAGTTCAGAACTTTATGGTCAGAACTTGAGATGCTGAGGCCAAACTCTATGGATCCAACAGTGCTTGAAAAAAGGCGTGAACAAGACAAGGTGTTTGGTCTCTTGCTCAATCTAAACCCGACATACAACAACCTGATGAAGCACATCCTCAGATCCGAGAAGCTCCCATCCCTTGAAGAGGTGTGTTCTCAGATCCAAAAGGAGCAAGGATCCCTTGATCTATTTGGAGGGAAAGGAGACCTTGCTCTAGCAAACAAGGCTGTGGAAACTACTCAGACGAACCTTCAGGAAAACCGAGTGTCATACAAGACTGAAGACAGAAGGACTGGTAGATGTGAGCATTGCAAGCGCAGAGGCCAGAGGAAGGAGCAGTTCTGGATCATCCACCCACATCTCAAACCGCCTAAGTTTTCTGCCAGAGACCGAGAAGCAAGAGCTCAGTTTACAAGTGGCGTGGTGGACCAGGACCAACCAGCAAGTACCTCAACCGGCCAGACTGAAGGAGCCAAAGCCCTTACCACTCATGGCACCCAGAAGAGCAACGATGATGGTCTAGTAAGGCGATCCGAACTAGACCTTCTTATCAAAGCCTTCAAAGAGTGCTCTGGTATGGCAGTAGGTAGCTACTTAGAAATGCCTAGGGTATCTACTATTGTTGGAACTTCTCTTGCTGCATCTGGTATTCAAAACATAGATAGTGTTTCTCTTGCTGCTTCCTCATTACCTAAACCTTTAGTCATTGATTCTGGTGCATCTCATCATATGATAAGTGACACTAGACTGTTTAAATACATAGAAACGGCTTTATGTCATGTTATGATAGCAAATGGAGATAGGATACCTATCAAAGGAATTGGAAACTTGCGCTTATTTGAAAAGGATCCTAAACCTTTCTTCATGCCTGAATTCACATCTAACCTGCTTTCTGTAAAAAGGGCCACTACTGATCTAAATTGCAAGGTTACTTTCAGTCCTAATGATGTGGTTTTTCAGGATATTAAGAGCAGTAAGCTGATTGGAAAAGGAATCACAATAGGAGACCTTTACTTGGTTGAAGATGTCAAGCGTTTATCTAGTTTAAATTGCGCATTTAGTTCTGTTCCAGTTTTGAATAATGATGCATTGTGGCATGCTAGGCTAGGTCATCCACATGGTAGAGCTTTGAACATGATATTTCCTAGTGTTTCATCTATAAACAATGAGTGTGAAGCTTGTATTTTGGGTAAACATTGCAAATCAGTCTTTCCAAGGTCTATAACCATTTATGAAAACTGTTTTGATCTAGTGCATTCTGATGTGTGGACTGCCCCTTGCTTATCTAGAGAAAATCAAAAGTATTATGTTACCTTCATTAATGAAAAATCGAAATATACTTGAATCACCCTGATTAAGTCTAAGGATAGAGTCATAGAGGCATTTAAAAACTTTCAATCATATATTGCTAACAACTATAATGCCAAGCTCAATTTTATTAGATCAGATAATGGAGGGGAGTATACCAGCAATGCGTTCAAAGATCATCTAGCCAAGCAAGGGATCATTCACCAGACTAGTTGTCCCTACACTCCTCAACAGAATGGTGTAGCTGAGAGGAAGACCCGTTACCTTATGGAGGTGGCAATGTCTATCATGTTCCATAGACAAGTCCCAAAGAGGTTTTAGAGTGATGCAGTCATCCCAGCTTGCTACCTAATCAACTGTACCCCTACAAGAATCCTGAAAGATGTCTCTCTATTTGAGGTCCTCAACAAGATAAAGCCATCTCTAGACCACCTTAGAGTGTTTGGGTGTCTTTTCTATATTCTGGTTCCGGGAGAGATGAGGAACAAGCTAGAGCCTAGGAGTTCCAAAGCCATGTTTATTGGGTAGTCAACTACTCAGAAGGGTTAAAAATGTTATGATCCGTTGACAAGGAAGGTCTCAGTGTCTAGAGATGTGAAGTTTTTAGAAGGGAGAGGGTACTATGAAGACAGCAAGTGGGATGACCTCAAGGATCTATCTCAAGACCCTACTGATCGAGCTACAAACCTAAGGATAATCCTAGAAAGCTTGGGTATCAACATGTCCCAAGAACCTAGCCAACAACCACCAGCACCAGCTCAAGAGCCTACATATACTGAAGATACCCGAGTTGATCATGAGGGGGGCAAAGAAGAAGATCTTGACCAGCACCAGGAAAGTTCAGTTCAAGACTCAACTCACCATGATCATACAGGCTATCAACAAGAAGAGTAACAACATAGTAGTGGAGAAGATTCAGAAGCAGCTGCTCCCGAACTGATACCAGAAGTCCAAACCGCGGCTCAACCCCTAAGAAGAAGCACCAGAACTAGGCACCATCCTTCCCATTGGAAGAATACAAGGGTCTACTTCAATGCTGAAGTTGTGGCAAGTCCTCTGGGAGGAACATGCTCATTGGCGTGCTATCCAACTGAACATCAGGTATTCATAGAAGTACTTGATGGAGAAGAAATCCCAAGAAGTTTTAAAGAGGCAATGAAGCACAAGGTGTGGAGAGAGTCAGTGGGCAGTGAAATGGATGCAATAATCAAGAATGGAACTTGGTTTGAAGCTGAACTAACAAGAGGGAAGAAAGCTGTCACAAGTAAATGGATCTTCACCATCAAGTACAATGCGGATGGCACCATTGAGAGACAAAAGCCTAGACTAGTGGCTAGAGGATTCACCCAAACTTATGGTGAAGACTACTTGGACACTTTTGCACCAGTAGCCAAACTCCACACTATCTGCATTGTACTCCCTATTGCAACCAATCTGGAATGAGGACTATGACAAATGGAAGTCAAGAATGCTTTCCTCAAGGGGGAGCTCGAAGATGAAGTCTACATGCACCCTCCACCTGGTCTTGATCACTTGGTGAATGTTGATCAGAGTGAATAAAGAAGGGAGGTTTAAAGGTCTTAAGCTAAGGAACGAGTTCAAGAGAAGGTTGGTGCAAAGTTAGGGCGATTGTATGGACAGTACAGACCATACGGACTGTACGGCCGACTGTACAGACCACTCGACCCAAACTTGTTTAAACTCGACCAAAACATATTTTGGTCTTGTGCAAAAATGGGGTTAAAGTTGTACGGATGGATCATGTCCGTACAACTCAAGGTCCGTACATCAATGGTGGAACTTGGGTCACAAGGAAGAAAGAAGTGCAAGGTATTGTAGTCGGGTGAAAAGAAGAAGGTTAACTTGTTGGTAATCCGGTAAGAAGATGGTTCGCGGATAAGAGGATAAGGCTTGACCAGACAGGCTTGCTCGTGCTGGAAAGGCAAGGAATCTAGTCAAGATGCCAAAGGCATCTTGCCTTCTCAACCAAGCATTCAAAAACCAGGCGCGCTCCATTCCTAGAGTGTCCACGTCTCTGCCTTAGTTACCATACTTCTCGTGACCGTTTGTGGATTAGATTAAGCCTCTCTATATATTGTAACCGAGACTTAGTTCATTAATCAAGCAAATCATTTCTTTTTTTGGTTTCCTCTCTTCTCTCTCTCGTGTTCATCATGAACATCAAGTATACTTCTCTCAAATCTCTCACTCTTTTCACTCTTTCACTCTAAATCTCGCCTCATCTACTCTTATTCTCTCAAAATCTCATGGTATTAGAGCTAGGTTCCTCATAGCTTGGTCTTTAGATCTGTTATCATTCAGCTTCATTTCGTGTTCAAAGGTTCAAGCTTTCTGGGTTCTTGAAGTTCGTTTAGAAGATGGAAGGAAGCAAGATGACAATAACCGTTCCGATGAATCTTAAAGGTGGGGAAAACTACCTGTTGTGGTCTCGTTTAGTGAAGACTGAGGTTGGGGGCAAGGGTCTGTGGAGTCACATCTTGGATGGAGCTCCAAAACCAGTTGCTAGTGAAGAAGAAGGTACGAGGGAGCTTGCTGTAGCTGATCAACAGAAGTGGACTCAAGACGACATGATGGTTCTTACTATGATCCAAGGATCTCTAGATCCACCCATACTGGAGACACCAAAGGATCTGTGGGAGACACTTCAGAAGATCTGTGGTAACACTTCTAATCTGAGCCGGGTGTTTGAGCTCAAGAGAGCCATAAACTCTCTTGTTCCAGAGTATGTTGAGTTCACCAAACACTTGGGGAAGTTCAGGGCCTTGTGGTCCGAACTGGAGATGCTTAGACCCAACACAACTGATCAAGACACACTCATGGAGAGGCTTAAAAAAGATCAGGTGTTTGGGTTAATGTTGACTCTGAATCCGGCCTTCAACGATCTGATCAAACACATACTGAGGTCCCCAAAGCTTCCAACTTTGTAGGAAGTATGTGCTCAGATCCAGAAAAAGGAGGGGTCCTTGGGGTTGTACGGTGGTAAGGGGGAACTGTCCCTGGCCATTCAAGCTGAGGCTGTCCAAGCTAACAAAGCTATGTACATGCCTCATGAAAGAAGAGGAGGTGAGGAAAGGAGGTTTGGAGGAAGAAGCCAGGTCATAAGAGAAGCCAGTGTTGGATACTCCATCCCCATCTCAATTCGGCAAAGTTTATGAGGGATCGTGATGCAAGAGCCCACCTTTCAACTGAAGCAGGTGAAGCTGGTGGTTCATCAGGAGCTGGTTCAGCCACTCGTGAAGGGGAAGGAAAGGCCTTGACATCTCAACACACTCCCTTGAAGAGCATGGATCATGAGCTGATCAGGAGGTCAGACATTGATGCCCTCATCAAAGCTCTCAAGGAGAATGGTAATGTATCTGGTAAACCTCTAGGGTACTCCTATGCTGCTTATAATATCCCTGATTACTTGAAAACTGGAAATGACTCTCATATTGAGGCACCTAGGTTGCTTAAGAACCATGATCATTTAGAACATAAGCTTGGGTCGCCTAGTTCCTATCATGCTCATAACACTAGTAAACCTCTAGTTGTTGATTCAGGAGCCTCTCACCATATGATTAGTGATGATAACTTGATAAAGGACATAGAACCTGCTCATGGTCATATTATGATTGCTAATGGTGATAAAATAGCAATAAGAGGAATCAACAAGTTGAACCTATTTGATAAATAGTCTAATCTTTTGTCTGTTAAGAGATGCACCACTTATTTGCGTTGCAATGTTATATTCAGCCCTAATGATGTGAAGTTTCAGGATATTGAGAGCCATAAGTTGATTGGAATGGGAGTAACAAAAGGAGATCTTTACATGCTTGAAGACACTTCCCCTTGTTCTGATTTTAAATACTCGTTTAGTTCTACTTTTGTGTTGAATAATGATGCATTGTGGCATGCTAGAGTAAGTCACCCTCATGTTAGAGCTCTAAGTTTAATGTTACTAGGTGTCATGCATAAGAAAAATGAATGTGAAGCATGTATCTTGGGTAAACATTGTAAGGCAGTTTTTCCAAAATCTACTACTCTTTATGAAAAGTGTTTTGATCTTGTGCATTCAGATGTGTGGACTGCTCCTTGTTTGTCTAGGGAAAACTACAAATACTTTGTAACATTCATTAATGAAAAATTGAGATACACCGGGGTAACTCTCATTCAACTAAGGATAGAGTGCTTGATGCATTTAGAAACTTTCAGGCTTACGTGATTAACCATTACCATGCCAAGATTAAGATTTTCAGGTCGGATAATGGTGGTGAGTACACGAGTCTGGCATTCAAGCAACATCTAGCTCAACACGGGATCCTTGACCAAACAAGCTGCCCTTACACTCCTCAACAAAATGAAGTGGCTGAAAGGAAGAATAGGCATCTCATGAAGGTGGCTCGGTCAATCATGTTCCAGTTCAATGTCCCCAAGAGGTTTTGGAGTGATGCTGTGATGATTGTTTGCTACCTGATCAACAGAACACCTACTAGAGTTCTAGAAGACAAGGCTCCTTTGAAGTTCTAAACAAGGAGAAGCCGGTCCTAAGTCTTCTAAGGGTGTTTGGGTGTCTTTGCTTTGTTCTGGTTCCT
Organism: Moricandia arvensis; assembly: GCA_905132765.1. Taxonomy (NCBI): domain Eukaryota; kingdom Viridiplantae; phylum Streptophyta; class Magnoliopsida; order Brassicales; family Brassicaceae; genus Moricandia; species Moricandia arvensis. The sequence continues at coordinate 62,311 of CAJHQP010000992.1, forward strand.
GGAGAGATGAGGAACAAACTGGAACCAAAGAGCACAAGGGAAATGTTCATTTGTTATTCAACAACTCAGAAGGGTTACAAGTGCTTTGATCCAAAGATAAGGCGAGTTGTAGAGTCAAGAGGGTACTATGAAGAGAAGAGTTGGGATGATTTGAAGGATCTATCCCAAGCTTCTGATAAGGCAGCTAGTCTCCGGATCAATCTTTAGGGTCTTGGGATCAATACAACCCAGGTTCATAGGAGGCAAGAAGGGCCAAATACTCATGAAGGTGAAGATCAAGCTCACCATGATCATGAAGGGGGAAATGGACCTCAGGCCGGAGGTCAAGAAGAGGAACACTCAGGAGATCATGATCAAGGTGAGGTAGCTAGTGAAGAAGGAAGTGAAGAAAACAACAATGGACCTGAGGAAGAAGGTCATGAGGAACCAATGGAAGAAGCACCACCACTAAGAAAGAGCATGAGGGTAAGAAGAGATCCATCCAACTGGGTCAACACTCGGGTGTACCACCACTAAGAAGAAGTATGACGGTAAGAAGAGATCCATCCAACTGGGTCAACACTCGGGTGTACTACAATGCCCAAGCAGTATCACATCCAAGTCAGGTGGTATGCTCGTTTGCCAAGTTCCCATAATAGCATTGTGCTTTCATCACTTGTCTGGATGAAAGCCAAGTGCCACGTACATATGAAGAAGCTATGAAGGATGAAATATGGAGAGCTTCTGTGGCTGATGAAGCTAATGCCATGATCAAAAACGAGACATGGTATGAAAGTGAGCTTCCTAAAGGGAAGAAAGCAGTGACCAGTATGTGGATATTCACCATCAAGTTCCTGCCAAATGGGAAGATAGATAGAAGGAAGACAAGACTGGTGGCCAGAGGCTTCACTCAAACTTATGGAGAAGACTATCTAGACACCTTTGCTCATGTTGCTAAACTCCATACCATTCGGATTGTTCTATCAGTGGCAACCAATCTGAAATGGGATCTTTGGCAAATGGATGTCAAGAATGCGTTTCTCCAAGGAGAAGTTGAAGATGAGGTCTACATGAAGCCACCACCAGGTCTTGAGAGTCTTGTGAAGCCAGGCAATGTACTGAGGTTGAAGAAAGGTATATATGGCCTAAAGTAGTCGCCTAGAGCTTGGTACAACAAGCTAAGTACTACCTTGAATGGGCGAGGCTTGAGGAAGTCTGAGTTAGACCACACTCTATTCACTCTCACCACAAGCTCAGGTATTATTGTCCTTCTAGTTTATGTTGATGATATCATCATAACTGGAAGTGACAAAGAAGGTATACAAGATACTAAAGACTATCTGAAATCTGTGTTTGAAATCAAACAGTTAGGGGAGATGAAATACTTCATTGGAATTGAGATATGTAGGTCCAAGGAAGGCTTGTTCATGTCCCAAAGGAAATACACTCTTAATCTTTTGAAAGATGCTGGTAAACTTGGTGGGAAGACAGCTAAAATGCCATTGGAGGATGGGTACAAAGTACCACGAGAGGGGGAGATTGAGAACAGCCAATATCTTGAAGATCCTAAACTCTATAGGAGGATGGTTGGTAAGTTAATATACTTAACAATTACACGTCCTGATATCTGTTTTGCTGTGAACCAGGTGAGCCAGTACATGCAAGAGCCGAGGGAACATCAATGGAGGATGGTGGTACGGGTCTTTAGTTATCTCAATGGATCACAAGGCCAAGGAATATGGATGGGGTGTAATGAGAGCACTGAAGTGGTGGGATGATGTGATGCGGATTGGGCAGGAGATAGGGCTGATAGGAAGTCTACTACTGGCTATTGCACCTTTATTGGAGGAAACCTGGTCACTTGGAAAAGCAAGAAGCAGAAGGTGGTCTCTTGTTCGAGTGCTGAGGCTGAGTATAGAGCCATGTTGAAGCTGAAAAATGAATTGGTGTGGATCAAAGGGATACTGAAGCATCTAGGAGTTGAGCAAGCCACACCAATGACTATGCATTGTGACAACCAGGCGGCTATCAACATTGCAACCAACTCGGTGTTTCATGAACGAACCAAGCACATTGAGGTGGACTGCCACAAAGTAAGGCAGATGATTGGTCTTGGGGAGATCTTGCCATGCTATACACAAAGTGAGGATCAGTTGGCGGATGTCTTTACCAAGGCAGCAAGGCAAAATGTCATTGAGTTTATTCACACCAGATTAGGACTCATTGATATTACACTAGATAACTAATCCCCTCGTTATGGGGTCTCCACTCTTTTTCCCTCATCAAGGGAATTTATCCCAAAAAGGGTTTTCTCTTTGGTGAGGTTTTTAATGAGGGAGAGCTCATAGCATTCCAAGCTTGACTTGTTCCACATGGTCAAGCTTGAGGAGGAGTATTGATCTGAGTGAATAAAGAAGGGAGGTTTAAAGGTCTTAAGCTAAGGAATGAGTTCAAGAGAAGGTTGGTGCAAAGTTAGGGCGAGTGTACGGATAGTACGGACCGCACGAACTGTACGGCTGACTGTACGGGCTACTCGACCCAAACTTGTTTAAACTCGACCAAAACATATTTTGGTCTTGTGCAGAAATGGGGTTAAAGTTGTACGGATGGATCATGTCCGTACAACTCAAGGTCCGTACATCAATGGTGGAACTTGGGTCACAAGGAAGAAAGAAGTGCAAGGTATTGTAGTCGGGTGAAAAGAAGAAGGTTAACTTGTTGGTAATACGGTAAGAAGATGGTTCGCGGATAAGAGGATAAGGCTTGACCAGACAGGCTTGCTCGTGCTGGAAAGGCAAGGAATCTAGTCAAGATGCCAAAGGCATCTTGCCTTCTCAACCAAGCATTCAAAAACCAGGCGCGCTCCATTCCTAGAGTGTCCACGTCTCTGCCTTAGTTACCATACTTCTCGTGACCGTTTGTGGATTAGATTAAGCCTCTCTATATATTGTAACCGAGACTTAGTTCATTAATCAAGCAAATCATTTCTTTTTTTGGTTTCCTCTCTTCTCTCTCTCGTGTTCATCATGAACATCGAGTATACTTCTCTCTAATCTCTCACTCTTTTCACTCTTTCACTCTAAATCTCGTATCATCTACTCTTATTCTCTCAAAATCTCAGTGAAACCAAGAAACGTGTTTCGTTTGAAGAAGGCAATCTATGGCCTTAAGCAATCTCCTAGAGCCTGGTACAACAAGCTAAGCACTACCCTGAATGGCCGAGGCTTTGTGAAATCAGAACTCGACCACACTCTCTTCACTCTCACCTCAACCTCAGGTATTATTTTCCTCCTTGTTTATGTTGATGATATCATCATAACAGGGAGTGATACAACTGGTATTCAATCTACTAAAGATTTCCTTAAATCTATGTTTGATATCAAGGACTTGGGTAACATAAAGTACTTCCTTGGTAACAAAATGTGTCGATCCAAGGATGGACTGTTTCTTTCCCAAAGGAAGTACACACTTGATCTTTTAAAGGATGCAGGTACTGTAGATGGGAAACCGGCCAAAACACCCTTGGAGGAAGGGTACAAACTTACACTTGAGGGGGAGACTGAAGAGAACAAGCCATTTGGAGATGGTAAGCTGTATAGGAAGATAGTAGGGAAGCTGATCTACCTTACAATCACCTGACCAGATATTTGCTATACGGTGAACCAAGTGAGCCAACACATGCAAGACCCCAAGATGCACCATTGGCATATGGTAGAAAGGATACTAAGGTACCTGAGTGGCTCACCCAGCCAAGGAGTCTAGATGGGATGCAACAAGAGCACGGAGCTGGTTGGTTACTGTGATGCAGACTGGGCAGGCGACATAGTGGATAGGAAGTCTACCACTGGCTATTGCACGTTCATAGGAGGCAACCTAGTGACTTGGAAGAGCAAGAAGCAGAAGGTGGTGTCATGCTCTAGTGCCGAAGCAGAGTATAGAGCAATGAGGAAGTTGTCTAGTGAGCTAGTTTGGATCAAAGGGATACTCAAGGATCTAGGCATTGAAGTCATCAACCCCATTACCATGCACTGTGACAACCAAGCACCTATTTCTATATCCTCCAACTCGGTGTTCCATGAACGAACTAAACATATAAAGGTGGATTGCCATAAGGGCAGGCAGATAGTGATTCAAGGTGTGATCCTTCCTTGTTACACCAGAAGTGAGGATCAACTAGCTGATGTGTTCACCAAGGCTGCAAGGCAAAAAACAATCGAGTCCATTCACTCTAGATTGGGACTCATTGATCTTTCTCATCCATAGTCCCCTTCGCCATGAAGACTCCACTCTTTTTCCCTCATTATGGTTTTATCCCATGGGTTTTCTATAATGAGGTTTTTAATGAGGGGATCTTTATGGATCTCCAAGCTTGATCGGTTCCATTGATCAAACTTGAGGGGGAGTGTGGAAATGAGCTGAATAAAGAGGAGGATGCATCTAAGGAGTGTTCAAGAAGAAGGAACGAAGTGAGGTCGACCCGTCCGTACAAGGCCGTACAAACTGTACAAGGCCGTACAGGCTGTACAAGTCCATACAAGGTCGACCGTACACTTCTCGACCAAGGAGCGAAGATAATCTGATCAAGGATGATTTAACCCGGGGAAGTTAACTTTGGCGAGTTACCTTGAAGACTTACCACCTTATCCGTACGTTGGAGAGGATACGGTTCGCGAGCCAGGCTATCCAAGGCTTGAGCATCTTGTCCAAGACTCCAAGATGCTTTTCCCTCCTTAGCCACAAGTTCAAATAAGCGCTCCTCTCCTCCTTGACCGGCCATGTCTCTTGCTCCTTTACCTTTGCTTTTTCTTGTAAAGCACTCTATATATTTGTAATCATCTCACTAGAAATAAATCAAGGAGAATCATTTCTCTTCTTCTCCAGTTTTCTCTCTCGAGTTCTTAGCTTTCTCTCTGGTTCTAATCAAAAGTCTCTTCATTTCTCCTCAAATCTTCTCATTCTCGTCGATATCTCTCTTAGTTTACAAATCTCACAGTCTTCACATGAGACAAACACTCATGAATTCCAACATGGTATCAGAGCTTTGTTGCTCTTCTTTGGGGTTAAACTCACCTCTTTTATTTCTGTTTTGCTTAAATAAATCATTTCTCTCCCACTCTGATATTGTGTTAGCTTGGTCAGTACTTGTTTGTATCTTGAATCAATCTTGAGGAAGAGAAAGATTTCAAAAATACTTCACCATTATGCTTTATCCATTGGATAATAGCTTTCTCTTAATGGAACATCTCTTTGACCAGTGGACAAACTGTTTTGATCCATTCGATTCATTGTTGTTTAAGCCACAGAAAATACTTGTTCATGTGTTATTCTGTTGGTTTTTTTGCAAGCCCTGCAAAACATCAGTTCATGAGTTATTCCAGTGGCACATGTCTAAGATCGGTGAGCAAATTAATTATTCAATGGTCCATTGTGTTTCAGCTAATAAAGCACCAAACTCTTGATGAGTATTGGATGCTCCTGGCTGTTTATGCTTCCGCAAAACTCAAGAAAACAGAGCAAAACCTGTCCATTAGAACTCTTGATCAATTCTCTATTCTATATTCTCTTTTCTCTGATTCCCAGGTTACTTATTCTCCATAATTCTCCAATTCTCTGGCTACTAATACTTTGGTTACATCATTCTCTATTTTCTACTTATTCTCTGGTTACTTTTACTCTGGTTACTTAATTCTCTATTCTCACAAACTTGTTTAGAATCTGCCCAAGGGTGTTAAACTGTCTTGAAAGAATTGTCTTGCTTCTGCCCTTAGGAAAATTAATTGTTTTGTTACCTGAATGCTTAGTCTTGATGATTAGGATTCAGAGAGTGTCGCTAGGATAGAATCATGAAGATATTAGTCCATGGCTTGCTGTACTTGTTCTAAATGTGTTTTAAAGATCAAACGTGGTGAAACCCCATGTGTCTGGTCTCTTGTTTGTCTACTGATGCCTGTGTCTAGCTATTTGTTTGACAGGTTGCCCATGTTGTTCAGAGCCTACACATGATGTATATTCCTGACCATGGATATTGCCCACTGCCCATCAACACTTTGGACACTGATTGTGTACATTAACTCAATATGGTTGAGAGGATGAATGGAGCAGTGGAGAGATTTCTTAGAAGTGACTTACCTGATGCCAACAGGGTGACAGGATGTACACTCAAGAGAAAATGCCACAATTCAGGCCAAGAGGGCTGTGGTCTCAAGTCATTGGTGATCATCACTGGCTCTCATCTTCCAACCTTGACCACATACTCTCATTCTCAGGTCATGGTTGAGGAGGGGTGTTAAAATGAGAAGCCAATGTCCATTCTTCAGAAAATTATGCAAGGTACCTATTGAGCTCATGTACAAGGCAGAGTTGGACTATACCCATGATGAAGGCAATAAGCCAAAAGAAAGGGGGAGACAAGCTCTGACCACAAGAAGAAGCTCAAAGGTGTGATAAGTGTGAAACAAGGAAGGCATTGGTGCCTGCTTGCCATTGAAGAAAGGCCATGATCCAGAGTCTAAGAAGTCCATGAAAATAATCTTAAGCTCCTTAGGCTCACTGGCCAATCCCTAGGCTGAGGGTAGTTGCACTCTTTTTCCTAAGTGATGGTTTTATCCCAAGAGGTTTTCCACACTTAGATTTTAATGAGGCAAGTGCTCTCAGTTCCAAGCTTGTCCAAGGATCTCCTATGGTCAAGCTTGAGGGGGAGTATTGAAATAAATAAAGGTATGACCAGAAGAAGAAGCTGGTTGATGATCCAAGGATAAGTTCATCAAGAGAAGCCAATCTGGTTTTGTTTGTACAGACATGCTCCACAAACTACCACTTGACCTAACCTGACTTGGAAGGCAAGGAATAAGTTGTGGAGACTAATATGGACGTTGGGAACCTCTAAGAAGTCAAGGAAACCAGTTTGAATTAAAAAGAAAGGATCTGGTTTGAATTAGGCAGAGAAAGTTACATGGGTGCATAATGAGTTGGAGCATACCTGTCACTATCACCATGGAGACCACACCCTGCCTCTTGTCGCTTTTTCCTCCTCTGGACGGGCCTCCCCTTGGCTGTATCCCCTTTGGCCTCTTCTCATCCCTACATAATTATTTGTTTATATTTCCTTGTTTTAGTAATTGTTTAATGTTGCTCACTGTCTATTTAAAGGCAGCTTCACCTCTTGTAACTCCAACCAGAATCAAAAGACAAGTTTCTCTCTCTCTCTAAGCTCGTGTCTCTCTCTCTTGCTTGTGTCTAAGCAATATTCATAATGTAAGGATTTAAGCATTAGGGTTTAGAGGCTGCCTTAACTCTATCTCTCTTAAGGCAGCCTAATACGTGTCAAACTCACTCTACACTCTTCTTTGTCTACTGTCTTAAACTCTAGCTTACTGATTCTAAATCCCATTCATCTAAGTACACGAACTCTAAGTGTTGTGTTACTTCTCAAGGATTAGATTCATACTAGATAGTTTCTTCTTCATAAAACCAGTTTACTGTCTAGTATTCTTGGTTATATAGTAAGCTGTGTATGAGGATTCAATCACAAGTTGGTTATCTCTTCCTTTAAATGGTGAGTTCCTGTTGTATGGCTGAAGAGGAAGAGGAGGTGACCCGGAAGCATCTTGGACAGCATCTGGTGAGATGATCTTGTTGCTTACTGTGTGGATAAGATGCTGAAGGGATATTCCAGTCAAAGATGCTGATCCAGAATGGATAAGGCGAGCATGAACCTGGACAGATCATTGGACTGGTGCATTGGCATTGCTGGATGGTTTATGGCCAAGTAAAGCTTAGGCTCGGCCAGACTGATCCAGGCTGTCCAAGCATGTGGGGATTCTCAGCCACACATTTCAAAAAGAGGCTCCCTTCTTCCCTTGACTTCACATGCTTGTTGATTTCCTTGTAAAGCCTAATGTATTGTCTTTGCTCTATTTAAACCATGCATTGTCGAGTGTAAATGATAAGTAGAATAGGGGGTTTCCCCTATCCTCTTCACAAATCTCTTTAATCTCTCTCTAGTCTCCCTAATCTCTATACTCTCTCGTTTACTCTCTCTCTCATTAGTCTCACTCTCATTTCGACAATATCATGCTCTCATCTTCCCCATTGGGGTTCCTCTCACTTACACAACCATAGCTCTGTAAAACTTTCATGGTATCGGAGCTAGGTTCATCAAGAACCTGCTAAAGCTTCCGCAAACCTCACACTCTCTCTCATCTCAAAACCAAACCTTGAAGACACATCCATCCGAGATCTGTTTCTGGAAGAAGAAGAAGCCTGAATCCGTGGAGTGTTCTCCTTGTCTCTCAGACGTTCCTGTCTGTACCAGATGAAGGAGACTCGTTGAAAGCAAAGGTGGATGGAGAGGCGTCATGAACCGTACCCAGATCCATCTTGTTCAAGAGTCATGTTCATCCGGGTTCCAAAGAAGATCATCCAGAAGGGCGAGATGATAATATGAAGAAAGGAGGGGCCTTTTGAGATAGAGATACAAGAAGGTGGTCCTAGACTGAAGGAGAAGGAGGTGGGTGACGATCCAAACTCTCAGATCCAGTAAAGTCATGACCTTTATGCCATTGGAGGTTCAAGGAATCAATCCGGTTCCTTGACTGTAAGCTATTACTGTCCCTTCTTGATATTGAGTGTGATAATGACTGGTTGTGTGTTGTGTTGAGTTGAATAACCTGAGAATATGTTTAAGATTGCTAAATGAACTGAAAAGGATTTAGAATCTGTCCCAGGATGCTTAAGGAGACTTGCTTGGTGTTTGAGAATATGCTTGACCTGATTCTAGTACAGCTTGTTAGGGAGTTAGTAGTATGTCTAAACCTGCTTGCTGTCATGAAATGAAATTGCCTAAGTTTGTTGCATAGAGACTGATGTTGTGTGATGATAATGATGCTTAATCCCAGCTGTAAATGATTGTGTATTTGATTGTCTAAACCGGTTGCATTCATGAGTTAGAGACTGATTAAGGTTATTGCATATTGCCATGCTTGTTGCTGCCTTAAATTGATGCATCTAGATTCATGTCAGATACAGATTAAGGAGCTTGAAAAATGCCTAAGTAGCTTGTCTTCAATCTGAAATGATCTTGCTTGTGCTTAGAGAGGTTGCTTGCAAAGATTAGAACTTGATAATGTCTAGTTTAATCTGTTGTAGAGCTTGTGAAATTGGTGATCAAACTTGATGATTAGTCAAGGTTTGATCTCAATGCTTGTGTCTTATCTTCCTTGGAGTTTAAGTGATGTTTCAGGAAGGTTTCCAGTCCATCATCAATCTGGGTTCAAGAGGAAAGCAATTCCCATTGTTAGAGCAATGGAGAGTGGTCGCTGGTGTGTGTGGGTGGACACACAAGGAGAGGTCATCACCTAAGTCTTGAGGAGACTGGTGACCTTAAGGCACTGGTACTGAAAGGGGGGGGGTTGATCAGTGGTTGTATGTGCAGTCCTTGGGATGTTGCACTCCTGATCTTAAAGCTCAAAATGGCTCACTTCAAGCTTGGACCTAGACTCAATCCAAGCTTGAGGAGGGGAGTTAAGTGCGCTACCTGAATATCCTATGTACAGTGACCTATGTTCCTCCTTACCATTGCAAGCAAACTGAAGAAGGAGCCAATCGGGTCTAGGCAGTGGCATGCTTAGTCAAGAGACTGTTCAGAGCAGTCTTGGCTGTGTATGAAGATGGCTACTCTATCAATGCGGCTTCTAGAGTGAGGTGGTTGAAGAGTTAGCTGATGAATCAACGAGCAGTCCATCAAGTTGGCGAGTGATGAAGGAAGGTTGCAATGGTTTGTTCAGTCCGGATCATGAAGCTTCAAACCGTCCAAGCTTGTTCCTTTAAGAGGTCTCAAGCTTGAGGGGGAGTGTTGAAGGGCTTCAATGATCCGAGAGAGATCAGGCAGTGAGGGATTCAAGTGGCTGGTTAAAGCAAGCCACTCCTCACCATTTAGACAAGGGAGTAAACCTGAACTTATCTTTATATACATTCATGTTAGGTTTATCTCTTCAGGACTGATACACTTGTGGAATGATATATCAGGTACTGGTTACTCTATCAAGGATGATCTGGTGTGTCCGAGCACTTGAACCTATCAGGAGGATATGTGAAAGGGGGAGATACCAAGATCAGGCTGAGTTGAAGAGAACCATGGCTTGAGCCTAACTGAAGATGATCAAGGCAGTTCCTAGCTTCTCTAAGATGGCAGTGAAGTCAGTTGAGAGGGGGAGACCTAAACCGGGTCAATGGAGAGGTCAAGTAAAGATAATGAATGCGCAAGAGATGTAGATTATTTCTGCACCATTTAGGCCATGATCCAGAGTTTTTTGTGTCCACCACACTGGTTTAGACACAAAGAACTCAATGGCCAATCCCTAGGCCTTGAAGGAGCTTACTCTTTTCCTTATGAGGGTTTTATCCCTAAGGAGGGTTTTCTCTCATAAGGTTTTTAATGAGGAGTGACTTCAGGGTTCCAAGCTTGACTCTGGATCTATAGAGTCAAGCTTGAAGGGGAGTGTTAAACCTGAAGTGATAATCAATCACTAAAGGTTATTGAACAAGAAGGACCAAACCTTTGTGGGAGTTCTCTTAAGAACTAAGGAGGGTCCATAAGGCAATGCTGAGCTAGAGAGAGGTCCAGGAAGGGTTTACAATGAAGGAAGAAGGCTTGGGTGAAGTTTGGAGTCATTTGGTCGATGTGCAAAGTTAGGGCGGTCCGTACTGTACGGCCGTACGGACTGTACGGCCTGTACGGACCAGGGTGACCCGAAAACTTTATATTCGACCAAATGGGGATGTTTTGGGTTTGTGCAAAAATAGAGCAAAAAGTGTACGGACCAAACCTAATCCGTGCACTCCCATTGTGAAGCTTGGTGCACAAGGCAAGATGAACCCTAGAAAGAAGAAAGAAAAAAGATAGGAAGAAGAAAGTATCTAGATGGCATCTTTAGGGGAACAGGCGAGATACCCTTGACTGCTTACCGTTTGTGGATAAGGAAGAGCCTTATCCAAGGCTGGATAAGGAGAGCTGAATGTGGACTGGTCTCTGGACAGATACATCAGGCATGTTGGTGCATTCTCAGCCATATTTTCCTTCCTTTTGCCAGCAAGTGACAGCCTGGTCTAAGCGTGTGAGCATTCATGTCCAAGGAATTCAAATTAGGCGCCCATTGTTTTGTTGACTTCACATGCTTGTTGATTCTGATTGTAAACCCTATGTATCCACTCTTCTCTATTTAAAGAGAGCATTGTCGAGTGTAAATGATAAGTAGAATAGGGGGTTTCCCCTTTCCTCATCACAAATCTCTCTAATCTCTCTCTAGTCTCCCTAATCTCTATACTCTCTCGTTTACTCTCTCTCTCTCTCATCAGTCTCACTCTCATTTCGACCATATCTAGCTCTCATCTTCGCCATTGGGGTTCCTCTCACTTACACAACCATAGATCTGTAAAACTTTCAGGATTCAGTTACAAGTTAACTGAATACTCTCTTGACATGAGACAAACACTCATGAATTCCAACACTTGAGTCGAAATCTCTCTTAGTCTACCACTTTCTTATTCTCTCTTAATCTCTCTAAGTCTCTATTATTATCTGGTTTTGATTCAAGTTGATATGGGCACGGAAAAGCACCCTCCTCAGACTGGATGGATAGAGAATGAGCCTCAAGCTTTGGCTGATGGATTGGTGATGAGGAGGGAAAGAGAGTTGCGGATGGAATGGAATGAGAGAGTAACCGGCTTGCTTGCTCTTGGAATGGATCAGTGGAGGATGGGAAACAACAAATGGTCATATAACCAGCTTGCTATCTCACTGGATGAATGATGGCGTGAAGGTGGAGGATGGATCCTGGCTACTTGTTCGTATAAACAACTCAACAAGAACAAGGGATGGAGATGGAGTGAATAGATTGAAGAACTCAATCAGATGGATTGAAAGTCGCCACAAACTCTATGTAATGAGCTTGATAAGACTAGGTTGCTCTCAATGTTGCTTCTCACACACACGGAAAGACTTAGGGTTTAGTTGCTGGGGGCAAACTGACTCATATATTTCATAATAGGTTAAAAAATACAAGGCTGCTTATAGGGGCTTATATACTCACCGATGCATCTATGCCCCTCTAGGGGTCTTGAAGCAAATTTAATACAATGACTCAATCTTAGGACCTAATGAAAGCGAAAGGCTAAACAATGCCTTGCTTATTCGAAAAATAAAATAAATAAAAGACCCCCAAACCTGCAAGAAAATCAAGTAATAAAACTAATGATATATGCTTACCTTACTTACCTTTCTCGTGGATTTGAGTTGGGTTAAGGTAGCCGTTGGGATTAGGAGAAGGGCAGAAGTGTGAAGTGATGTCGTTTAGAAAGCTTGCCTCTTCCCCTTGATACTCACTGTTTCACTTAAATGGGGAGATGGTGAATAAGGAAACCATCTCTTTATGAGGAATGATAGACCATAGGATAGCATTATCTTTTGTACCGTCTTGTATAATATAAGGTTGAGCCTTCATAACCTCTGATCCAGAAATGGAGAGCTTGTTTAGACGGTTTGTGATGTCATCTAAGTTGGGGTTGCTATTAGCCTTGGCAAACAATCCTTCAATGGCTTCACAGAAGCTTGCAATCACCCCCTTGGTTCCTGATCTTGTTCTTGGTGCTTGTCTTAGGGTGGGGAGGTTGATGTCTGGTTCTATGTCCTCATCATTCTCTCCCTCTTGAGAAGGTTCTGACCTCAAAACAGTTTCATCTGCCTGAAAATAAGATAGATCAGACACATTGAATGTAGAAAACACATTAAGCTCACCTGGCAGCTCCAGCTGATATGCATTGTCATTGATCTTCTTCAGGGCTTTGAAAGGGCCGTCTCCTCTAGGGGACAGTTTAGACTTCCTCTGGTTGGGGAACCTTTCTGATCTCATGTGTAGCCAAACCCAATCCCCTGGTTCAAAAGAAACCTCCTTTCTTCCCTTATCAGCTTGTCTCTTGTTCAGCTCATTCTGGTGCTCTAAGTTAGCCTTAACCTTCTCATGAATCTTCTGCATCAACTCAGCCTTGGTCTCTCCTTCTTGACTAATCATCTGGTCCTTGTGGGGAATAGGTAGGAGATCCAGTGGTGTTGTTGGCTTAAACCCATACACAATCTCAAAAGGTGATAGCTTAGTAGCAGAATGTGGAACTCGGTTGTAAGCAAACTCAATGAAAGGTAGACAATCAAGCCAATTTCTCAAGTTCTTACCAACCGTGGCCCTTAGTAATGTGGAGAGTGTGCGGTTCACAACCTCAGTCTGACCATCAGTCTGTGGATGGCAGGTTGTGGAGAAGAGTAGCTTAGTTCCCAGCTTCCTACAAAGTTTTCTCCAAAAGTGGCTCAAGAACTTGGTGTCTCGGTCAGAAACAATGGTTCTAGGGATGCCATGAAGCTTCACCACCTCCTTGACGAATAAGTCAGCAGTTTGGGATGCATCATTGGTTTTGTTGCAAGGAATGAAGTGTGCCATCTTAGAGAACCTGTCTACTACCACAAAGATGGAATCCTTGTTTCTGATCTTTGGCAATCCTAGAACAAAATCCATGGAAATGTCTACCCAATGTAGGTCAGGAATAGGCAAAGGAATGTATAATCCATGAGGATGTAACCTGGATTTTTCTTTGTGGCAAATGATGCACCTTGCACATAACCTATCTACATCTCTTCTCAAGTGTGGCCAGAAGAAATGCTCAGCTACAATGCTGAGGGTCTTATCTCACCCAAAATGTCCCATGAGGCCTCCTCCATGTGCCTCTCTCAGTATCAGGTCACGCATTGAGCCTTGTGGAATACATAACCTCTTGTCCCTGAAAAGGAACTCATCTTGCTGAAAGAAAGACCCAAATGCTCCTTGTCTACACTGCTTGTAGATGTCTCCAAAGTCAGGATCCTCTCCATACTGATCCTTGATGTGTTCAAAACCCATAACCTTTAGCCTCCATCAGTGATATAAGTGCATGTCTCCTGGATAAAGTATCAGCTACAATGTTCTCCTTCCCCTTCTTGTACATGATCACATAGGGAAATGATTCTACAAACTCTAACCAACAAGCATGTCTCTTCTTCAAAGTGTTTTGTCCCCTCAGATACTTGAGTGTCTCATGGTCAGTGTGGATCACAAACTCCTTGGATAAGAGGTAGTGTTGCCAAGTTTCTAGTGACCTCACTAGAGCATACAACTCTTTGTCATAAGTAGGGTAGTCGAGGGTTGCTCCATGTAGCTTCTCACTGAAGAATGCTACTGGTTTTCCTCCTTGAGTTAACACAGCTCCCACACCTGCTACTGAGGCATCACATTCAATCTCGCAAGTTTTGTCAAAGTTAGGAAAAACCAAAACAGGAGCATTGGTTAAACTGATTTTAAGTTTTTGAAAATCTTCTTCCTGTTCAGTTCCCCATTTAAAGCATCCTTCTTATCACTGATGTCAGTGGGGATGATATGGTGCTGAAGTCTTTGACAAACCTCCTATAGAAACTGGCAAAGCCATGGAAACTCCTCACATGGCCGATGGTGGTTGGGTAGGCCAATCTTGCATTGCTTTGATCTTCTCTTCATCTACTTTCAGTCCCTGTGAACAAACAACAAAGCCTAGGAATACTAGTTGATCAGTGCAAAAGGTACACTTATTAAGGTTAGCATATAGATGTTCTAGGCCAGTTTTTCCAAAACCTTCTCAAGATGTTTAAGATGATCTTCTAAGCTAGTGACATAGATTAGAATATCATCAAAATAAACAACTACAAACTTACAGATGTATGCCCTTAAGACATGGTTCATGAGGTGCATGAAGGTGCTTGGGGCATTGGTGAGACCAAATGGCATGACTAGCCACTCATAGAGTCCCGTCTTGGTTTTAAAGGTAGTCTTTCACTCATCACCTTCCTTCATTCTAACCTGATGATAACCACTCTTCAAGTCTATCTTGGAAAAGATAGTGGCACCACTAAGTTCATCCAGCATGTCATCAAGCCTTGGTATTGGGTGTCTATACTTGATGGTTATGTTGTTGATGGTACGAAAGTCTACACACATCCTCCAAGTCCCATCTTTCTTTGGCACTAACAAAACTGGAACTGCACAAAGGCTTAGAATATCCCTGATGTATCCCTTATCCATCAAGTCTTGCACCTGCTTCTCTAGTTCTTTGGCTTCCTCCGGGTTCACCCTATAGTCTGGGCGGTTCGGCAAGGGAGCTCCTGGGATGAGATCAATCTGGTGTTCTATTCCCCTAATAGGTGGTAAACCAGTGGGTATGTCTTCTGGAAATAGATCTTGGAACCTCCCAATGAGTTGAACTACGAATGGGGGAATTTCTTGTTCCTCATAACCTGTCAATACACCTTCCTTAAAGATCATTAGTAGCACCTGTGTTTTGCACTCTAATGATTTTAAAACTTGTTGGGAAGTGATGTAAAGGTTAGTCTTACTTGCCTTGTTACATTTGTCCATCTCTTTTTGCATGTCTAGGACTTGTTGTGGTGTCAAAGGAGCAAGGTTGTGCTTGCGGTTGTTGTGAGTGAAGCTGTAGAAGTTGGTGCGGCCATTGTGGATTGTCTCCTTGTCAAACTTCCAAGGTCTCCCCAACAGGAGATGACCAGCTTGCATAGGAACAACATCGCAAGTCACCTGATCAGCATATCTGCCTATGCTGAATGGAATCACCACTTGTTCACCAATCTTCAACTCAGTCTCATCATTTAACCACTTGAGCTGGTATGGCTTTGGATGCTTGGTCTTTTTGAGGCCTAACTTGTCAACCATATACTTGCTAACAACATTAGTACACGAGCCACCATCAATGATCAAACTGCATACCTTAGAGTCTATGGTGCATCTAGTGTGGAAAATGTTTTCCCTTTGAATGGTTTCTGGCTCAAACATAGCACTTAGGGCTCTCCTGGTCACAAGTATCTCTCCCTCATCTGGATAGTCAGTGATCTCTTCATCAGTACCAGCCGCTTCTTCTTCAGCCTCTTCTTGAGTCTCATATCCTCCATCTTCTCTGAGGATCATTACTCTCTGGTTAGGACAGTCTCGGACATAATGTCCTTTCCCTTGACATTTGAAGCGAGTAATGACACGGTTCCTAGGTGCACTAGCCTTCCCTTGATCAGTCTTGTTGTTCTTGGAAGTCTCTGGTGCTGGATTCTTCTTGAACCGGCTCTCCACCTCAATGGACTTGCCTTTGTCATTGTTCTTTTGTACTGGTGGTGTCCAAGTACTCTTGCCTCTACTGGTGGCTATGGTATTCCTCTTGATATGTTGCTCGGCTTGAATAGCATAGTGCAACAAGTCATGGAAGTGCTCATAGTTTTGCCTTTCCACTTTTCTTGTAATCCGGTCTTGTAACCCATCTAAGAATCGTGCCATCAAGGTCTCCTCAGAGTCTTGTACCTCCAGACGATTCCTGAGTTCATCAAACTCCTTATAGTACTCTTCTACTGACTTGTTCCCTTGAGTGAGCTTCATGAACCTCTTTTGCAAGTCTATCTAGTAGTAACTTGGCACATGTGTCTTCCTCAGTAAGGCTCTCATGTCATCTCAAAGAGCAATAGGACCACGTCTAAGCCTTCTCCTTTCTGAAGTCTCCCTATCCCACCATGACAAAGCTGTGTCAGTGAGTTGAGCAGCAGCTAGAGAGATCTTCCTTTCCTCCGTGTAGTTATAGTAATCAAAGATGTATTCCATTCTTGTTTCTAAATCAATGTAGGCATCAGGATTAACCTTTCCAGCAATGGTTGGTGGCGTGAGCTTCAAGTCTTTGCCTCCCTGCCATGGATTCTCTTCTTCTTGATCATAGTTTCTGCCTCGGTTCCTTCCCCTATCTCTGGCATTCCTCCTAGGTGGAGGGTGTTGCTCTTCTTCTTCCAGACTGGGCAGATCACTATCAGTCCCATCTTCTTGTGGTGGGTTTTCTTGTCTCCTTTGTTGGTCTCTTGCCGGGTTGCTGTTTGGGTTATTGGCCTGAGCTTGTTGGTTCTGCTCTAGCCGGGCCATCCTTTCACTGATGGATTGCATGGTAGCTAAGAGCTGGGCTATGGTCGCAGCATCAGTGGATGAAGTGCTATCTCCCATTGCTTATCCCTGCAAGAACTTTCAAGAACAAGTAAAAATATGGGAAATGGAAATTAAACAAGTAACAATATGCAAGAATGAGTAAACTAGTGTGATTATGAATGAAATGGACCGACCTTGTATCATAATGATATGCGAAATAGAATGCAGCAAGAATTTAGACTATGTTCCAAATAAGGAAAGTTCGACCACCAAAAATTATGAATGTATATGATATGCTTTTTTATATAAGTATGAAAAGTGAAATGCAAAATTAACTGAGGTAAAGCAGTAAATCTTTTAGTTTTTTTTGAATATTCGAGTGCAAGCAAGAATGGAAACCGAGATATGTTTGGTATAGAAAGGGAAACTAAATATGCAAGCAATAACTTTCTAACACTTTTTTTTTATTTTTCCCAAGGTAAACGAATCAAAACACCTTTAACTCGTCTCCTATCTTTTTCTTTTCGTGATATATGAACTAAGAACTCAATAAACTACAATGGCAGAAATCCAAAACACAAGCAAAACACTAATTTTTTATGGTTTTTCTTAACAGAATGAGACAATTTAAAAGAAAAAGGAAGAGTTAACCGGAATGATATCGGCACGGAAAAGCACCCTTCTCAGACTGGATGGATAGAGGATGAGCCTCAAGCTTTGGTTGATGGATTGGTGATGAGGAGGGAAAGAGAGTTGCGGATGGAATGGAATGAGAGAGAGTAACCGGCTTGCTTGCTCTTGGAATGGATCAGTGGAGGATGGGAAACAACAAATGGTCCTATAACCAAATTGCTATCTCACTGGATGAATGATGGCGTGAAGGTGGAGGATGGATCCTGGCTGCTTCTTCGTATAAACAACTCAACAAGGACAAGGGATGGAGATGGAGTGAATAGATTGAAGAACTCAATCAGATGGATCAAAAGTTGCCACAAACTCTATGGAATGAGCTTGATAAGACTAGGTTGCTCTCAATGCTGCTTTTCACACACACGGAAAGACTTAGGGTTTAGTTGCTGGGGGCAAACTGACTCATATATTTCATAATAGGTTAAAAAATACAAGGCTGCTTATAGGGGCTTATATACTCGCTGATGCAACTATGCCCTTCTAGGGGTCTTGAAGCAAATTTAATACAATGACTCAATCTTAGGACCTAATGAAAGCGAAAGGCTAAACAATGCCTTGTTTATTCGAAAATAAAATAAATAAGAGACCCCCAAACCTGCAAGAAAATCAAGTAATAAAACTAATGAAATATGCTTACCTTACTTACCTTTATGGTAGATTTGAGTTGGGTTAAGGTAGCCGTTGGGATTAGGAGAAGGGCAGAAGTGTGAAGTGATGTCGTTTAGAAAGCTTGCCTCTTCCCCTTGATACTCACCGTTTCACTTAAGTGGGGAGATGGTGAATAAGGAAACCATCTCCTTATGAGGAATGATAGACCATAGGATAGCATTATCTTTTGGACCGTCTTGTATAATATAAAGTTGAGCCTTCATAACCTCTGATCCGGAAATGGAGAGCTTGTCTAGACGGTTTGTGATGTCATCTAAGTTGGGTTGCTATTAGCCTTGGCAAACAATCCTTCCATGGCTTCACAAAAGCTTGCAATCACCCCCTTGGTTCCTGATCTTGTTCTTGGTGCTTGTCTTAGGGTGGGGATGTTGATGTCTGGTTCTATGTCCTCATCACAAGTTCATACAAGTAAAACCAGAACCCTTCTCTCCTTTATTTCGAATTCATCACTGCCTTTAAAGGCTTGTTCATCACACACAAACACAGATCCATATACTCTGGTAAAATACAACAAGCCAGCAGCAGAGAAAGGGACTGGTCTGAAGTAGTCCCAAGAATTCAAATTCAAATTCTTCAGCTCACATGTGACTTCTTTCCTCGTCTCCAACGTCCATATAGTCTTGGTGTGACCAGACTGAAGTTTTCTGGTTAAGGTAACCAGTTCTGATCCTTTTAGCACTTCCCCTTGTCTTGCACGCCAAGTTAGGGCACTTCCTCTTGTCTTGCACGCCAAGTTAGGGCAAGGTTGTACGGACAACCTTGTTCCACAAGCTTCACTTAAACACTGCTTATTCTTCTGATTGTATTGTCTTTTATCTCTTGATGTCTTCGTGTCAACACTCCCCCTCAAGCTTGATCCTAAGAACTGGTCAAGCTTGGAGACCATGAAGAATCCCGTCATTAAAACCTTTAGTTTGGCAAAGCCACAGGGATAAAAACCAGACAAAAGAATGAATGAACTCGCAAACCTTAGTACTTGCTGCCTTTGTGAAAATGTCAGCCAACTGATTTTCACTTCTAGTGTAACAAGGAAGGATGATCTTCTGCTCCACAGCTTGTCTCTCCTTGTGGCAATCTACTTCAATGTGTTTAGTCCTCTCATGGAAGACTGAATTGCTGGCAATGTGAATAGCAGCATGGTTATCACAATGCATAGTGATTGGTGTTGTAGTCTCAATCCCCAAGTCTTTAAGCAGCCCCTTGATCCCAGTCAACTCACTTGTAAGGTTCCTTATAGCACTATACTCTGCTTCAGCACTTGAACATGAAACCACTTTCTGCTTCTTGCTTTTCCAAGTAACCAAATTGCCTTCAATGAAGGTACAATACCCAGTAGTTGATTTCCTATCAACTCTATCTCCTGCCCAATCAGCATCACAATATCCAGTGATCTCAGTGCTTCCACTGCAACCCATCCAAACACCTTGACCATGATCTTCTCTCAAGTATCTCAAGATCCTCTCCACCATGTTCCAGTGATGAACCTTAGGGGTTTGCATATGCTGACTAACTTGGTTCACAGAAAAATACACATTTGGCCGAGTGATAGTTAGATATATGAGCTTCCCAACCATCCTCCTATACTTCTTTACATCTTCAAAGGGAGTGTCTTCAAACTCCCCCTCTCGCAATACCTTGTATCCTTCTTCCAATGGGGTTTTGGGATGTCTTCCTCCAAGGTTTCCTGCCTCATTTAAAAGATCAAGTGTGTACTTCCTTTGGGATAAGAAAAGCCCCTCTTTAGAACGCCATATTTCAAACCCTAGGAAGTACTTCAATTCTCCCAAGTCTTTGATATCAAAATATCATTTAAGGAAAGCTTTGGTTGAGAGTATATGTTCCTTGTCACTGCCTGTGATAATAATGTCATCAACATACACTAGAATGACCACAATCCCTTCCCTGCTGGTTAGAGTGAAGAGAGTATGATTTGCCTCAGATTTCACAAAGCCTCTTCCATTGAATGTGGTGCTGAGCTTGTGATACCAAGCCCTTGGAGATTGCTTCAAGCCATAGATTGCCTTCTTCAACCTTAATACATTCCCTGGTTTGACCATGCTTTCTAGGCCAGGAGGTGGTCGCATGTATACCTCATCTTCCAACTCTCCTTGTAGAAAGGCATTCTTCACATCCATCTGTCATAGATCCCATTCTAAGTTGACAGAAAGTGATGGAAGAATCCTTATAGTATGCAGCTTGGCCACTGGTGCAAATGTATCAAGATAACCTTCCCCATAGACCTGAGTGTATCCTCTTGCAACTAGCCTTGTCTTTCTCCTTTCTGGTTTTCCATTGCTAAGTACTTGATGGTGTATATGAGGCGACTTGTTACAGCTTTCTTGCTTTTGGGGAGCTCAGTTTCAAACCATGTATAATTTTTGATCATGGCATTGATCTCATCTCCAACAGACTCTCTCCACTCCTCATGTTGCATAGCCTCTTCATAAGATTATGGGATGTATTCCTGATCCAATTCCCCAATGAAGACTTGATGCTCTTCAGGATATTGAGCAAGAGAGCATACTACAGTCACTGGATGAGCCACAGCTTCAGCATTGAAGTAAACTCTTGTATTGATCCAGTTCGAAACAGGTTTCTTGATTCTTGTACTCCTTCTCAAAGGCTGTATCTGACCAGGTTCTGCCTCATTTGTTTCACTTGGTTCGCCTACTTGAGTCTCAGTTTCTAATTTTGATGGCATCTCATCTTGATCATGAGCTATTGAGTTCTCTTCAGGCTCTCCATTCCTATTGCCCCCCTCATGATCAGGATGAGTGACTCCAATATATTCTTCATCCTCTTCTATAGCATGATTGGGAACCTCCCTGACCTTTTCAAGTTCTTTTGACAAACTGATGCCAAAATTTTCCATAATAATTCTCAGATTATTGGCCTTGTCTGATGCTTGAGACAGATCTTTGAGCTCATCCCAATTCTTCTCAGCATAAAAACCTTTGCCTTCCATAAACTTTACATCTCTGGATACAAGTACTCTCCTTGTTTCAGTATTGTAGCACTTGTATCCTTTCTATGTAGGTGAGTATCCAATGAACATGCACTTCATGCTCTTTGCCTCTAGCTTGTTTCTTTGGTCTCCTGGTATCAACAAGAAGCAGGTGCATACAAACACTCTAAAATGTTGAATAGATGGTCGGGTTTTTGAGAATGGAGATAATATGAAGAGGATAAGTAAGATTAATTGTCGGGTTTAGAATGGACCAGAGTTTGTATGAGTATCAAAGAGATTAAGCAAGTCAAGTTAGGTTACAACCTTTACATTTCCTTGCAAGTAAAGTTAGGTTACAACCTTTACATTTCCTTCACAAGGTAAGCTCCAACTCATTTCCTTGCCTTGCAAGTCAAGTTAGGTTACAACCTTTACATTTCCTTGCAAGTCAAGTTTTGTCAATCCAGGTTGTATCTTCAACCAGATTGCTTATTCTTCTCTTTATTTATTCATTCCAACACCCCCCTCAAGCTTGACCATAGGAGATCCTTGGGCAAGCTTTCCCTCATTAAAAACCTAAGTATGGAAAACCTATTGGGATAAAACCATACTTAGGGAAAAAGAGTGCAACTACCCTCAGCCTAGGGATTGGCCAGTGGGTTTCTGAGTCTTATAATCAAGGCAGGGCATCACTTCTCAATATGCACCACATTTGATCTTCCTTGCTTCATTTCAAACCAGATTTTTCCCTAGACTTATGCACGTGTAGAGTAATATTTCTGGAGCTTGGTAAGGGTCACAAGGTAAGTTCCAACTCATTTCCTTGCCTTGCAAGTCAAGTTAGGTTACAACCTTTACATTTCCTTGCAAGTCAAGTTTTTGTCAATCCAGGTTGTGTCTTCAACCAGATTGCTTATTCTTCTCTTTATTTATTCATTCCAACACTCCCCCTCAAGCATGACCATAGGAGAACCTTGGGCAAGATGGGAACTGAGAGTACTTGCCTCATTAAAAACCTAAGTATGGAAAACCTATTGGGATAAAACCATACTTAGGGAAAAAAAGTGCAACTACCCTCAGCCTAGGGATTGGCCAGTGGGTTTATGATTCTTATAATCAAGTTTAGGGACTCATAAACCCTGGATCATGGCCTTACTTCAATGGAAAGGAGGCACAAATGCCTTTTTTTGCTTCACACTCAAAAACTGCTTGGGAAACTCTCCATGTAGTACTGGTTCTTGGTCTCCCCCTTTCTTCTGACCTCTTGTCATCATCAATGGCTTTCATCCACGACCAGACTGTGTTCATGAGCTCCAAGTACCTGATTCAAACAATGCACAAACACATGCATCAATTCTCAAGGGGCAAACCTATTCAAACCAGAATAAGAAACTTAGGTACTTCCCTTGCATATTTGTGGAATGTTGGTGAGGAGTGTCTGCCTTCTTGTTCCATCTCTCACTTCATTCCCTTTCACAAACAGCCACTGCATTGTCTTCTTGAGTCTCCAACTTGGTGGGGACTTTGCAACTTTCTGATCAGCCTCTTTGGCGCCTCCTCTTGAAGAACATTAGATGGACAGTCTTGTTGTTGCTCAGCCAAGAATATCCCATGCTGGTTGGAGCCTTCTTGAATCCTTGCAGTGGCTTGAAGAATGGACATTGGCTTCTCATTTAACACCCCTCCTCAAGCTTGAACTGAGAATAAGAGTATGTGGTCAAGCTTGGAAGATGAGAGCCAATGATGATCACCAATTCCTTGAGACCACGGCCCTCTTGGCTTGAATGTTGGCATTTTCTCTTGAGTGTACTTCCTGTCCACTCTTTTGGCATCAGATAAGTCAGTTCTGAGAAATCTCCACAGCTCCATTCATCCTCTCAACCATCTTGGGAGTTAATGGACACAATCAGTGTCCAAAGTGTTAATGGGCAGTGGACAATCTCCATGGTCAGGAATATACATCATGTCTCTGATAAACATGGACAACCTGTTTAAACAATCAACTAGACACAGGCATCAGTAGACAACAAGAGATCATTACATGGTTTTTACCAAGTCTCATCTTTAAATCACATTTTAATAGACAGGCATCTTCATGATTCTATCCTAAAGTAGAGACAACACAACCTGAGACAAAGGCCTAAACACATTCTAGGACAAACTTTTTCTGGAGCAGATACTAGATAACAACAGCAATGTAGTTTCTAAACATAGACAAAAGATAAACCCAGAAACTAAACAACTCAACAAACATCACAAAGCTTAAACACAAGGCATAAACTCATCTAGACAACTTAGCAAGCTTGATAAACTTTCCAAAAACAAAAACAAGACAAAATCCAACAAGCTGGCTTCTAAACACCCTAAGACAACATCAACAAAAATATAAAGACACAATGCTCATACAAAAGAAAGGAGGTCATGCTTACAAACAAGAAATCTGAGCTGGTTTCTTGAACCTCCAGCCCATGGGGGCTCACTCACTGAAATTACATTGGTTTGAGGTGTGGATTAAATATCCAGCACCTATCCTTGGTGTGTCCTTCCTTCATGTCAGGTACACAATTAAAACCCCTCCTCTCTTCTTTCTGGTCGTGGGTCCTTGGTGGCCAGAGAATGAGTTTCAGTTATGTTGGCCAGAGAATAGTTTGAACATCCTAGCTTTGAAGCTTCTTTAGTGACTTTGCTCCAAGAATTGTTTCCTCCATGGATTTTCTTCAGAATTTTAACTAGAGGAGGTTATTTTGTTTCTTCTTTGGACCCTTGTCAGCTTCTCGGGTCGCCATTTATTTTGTGTTCTCCATCTTGGAGAGTTTTGGACCAGTGGACAATAGAATGTTCCTACTGGTTTTGCAGGAGACTGGAACTTGATGAACTTTGCTGAACTGAACTGAAGCTTTTTTGAGTTCCAGAGAATGAGATACTCCTTTATCTTGAGTTCTGGGGAGGTTCTTGCCTCCTGGAAGACCTTTGGACCAGAGGATAAAAGGATGTAACCAAACAGATTTTACAGAGAAATTTGAACAGAGATTCATTGCGGAAGTAAGAAAGGTTTTCAGGAGCTTATTGCTCTGATACCATGTGAGAATGGAGATAATATGAAGAGTATAAGTAAGATTAATTTTTGGGTTTAGAATGGACCAGAGAGAATGAGAGTTTGTATGAGTATCAAAGAGATTATGCAAGATTGCTGAAAGTATAAGTAAATGAGAATGAGAGTTTAGGGAGTATGGAGAGTATTGGAGAGACTGAGTTCGTGAGTAACCAGAGAGAATGGAGAGACTGAGAGAATGAGAGAGCTTAGTGACAAAGTATTTGAAGAAAGAACTCTTCACTCTTCTTAGTTCTGAACTGTTTACAAGCTGTCTTTAAATACACCAGCAGCTATGTTAAACAAATACTAAACAAAGAATGACTAAAAAAATAATATTGCATGGTTTATGATGGGGACAAAGGGTATAAAGCCAAGGTATGCACGTCTAGAGGTAGAGAGAGTGACAGGAGAGAGAGGCAGAGTATGCTTGAGTGAAAGTGACAGGGCAGCACTTCTCCATATGCACCACATGTGATCTTCCTTGCTTCAATTCAAACCAGATCTTTCCCTAGGCTTATGCATGTGTAGAGTAATATTTCTGGAGCTTGGTAAGGGTCACAAGGTAAGCTCCAACTCATTTCCTTGCCTTGCAAGTCAAGTTAGATTACAACCTTTACATTTCCTTGCCAGTCAAGTTTTGTCAATCCAGGTTGTATCTTCAACTAGATTGCTTATTCTTCTCTTTATTTATTCATTTCAACAGGGTTTTTGTGAAACCCGCATTTTCCGAAATAATAAAATAAATAGTAATAATCTCTGAAAACTCCATTTATTAAATTCTCAAACATCAACCTCAACACCATAAATCCAACAATAAAATAAATACTCGAAAATATCAATAATAACATAAATCCATAAGTCTGAAAAAGAAAGGAAAGAACGCCTTAAAAGCAGCAGCCCGAAATGATCACTCCTGATCGTCAGTCTCACCTGAAAGGGGGAAAGAAGGAGGGGTGAGTGACAGGGGAGTCACTCAGTGAGGTATGGGATCCTAAACCGCAAACCACTGACTCAGTACATAGCACTACGACTATGTATGCTTAGATCTAGCATGAAACAAACACAGCACCTAATGTGCCACACATAACAACCAATGTGTTTATGTACATAGCTATTCGTTGCACCCCACATTTTCCTCTTAAGGATATAGATATATAAATATTCATGTATACCAAAGATATACGTAGTACAGAAGTCCTTTCCTATACTCCCGCATTCTCCTTATACACACTGCTACATAGTATAGAAGTGCTTCCCTATACTCCCGTTGTTGAACAAAGGTTATCATATGATAGAGTAAGGCTTATGAAGAGGAGATGAAATGGTTTAGAGCTGTCCGTACAATGTCCATACAATATCCGTACAACTAGGCCGTACATGCCGTACAACTTGGGCGAACCAGTTTACCGTGGACGAGAAGTTACCCGGGTAAGAGTAACTCGACCAATAGTTACTCTTACTAGTTACCAAGCAGATCAAGCTTGACTGAGAGGATAAGGCGCGCGTTTGACAGGCTGGCTCATGCTGGAAGAGCATCTGGTCAAGATGCCAAAGGAATCTCGCGTGTGAAGCTTTCCAGCCACAAGAATTCAAACGGGACGCTCATGGTCTTTGACTCCACACGCCTGTTGAAAAAGCTTATCCAAAACCTTATCTTGTATCTATTGTAGGGCTTTACTCTTCCTCTATATATTTGTAAACCTTGGTCATCAATAGATATCGAAACCTTTAGTCTCTTCTCTTAGTCTTTCTCAATGGTTTCAAGTCTCTCTCGTCGAGTCTCTTCTTCTTTAGTCTAAATCTCTCTCTCGGTCTCTTATTCTCTTCTTCTACACTCAATCTCTATCAAACTTTCACGGTATCAGAGCATGGTTCACTTGAATCTGGGTTCGTTTGATCCCTTTTGTTCAAAGTCTCAACCTTTCCGTTCATAAAGTGCAAGTCTCACACTTTTGATTCGAAATGGAGAACATGAAGACTACTGTCATTCCGGTTACTCTCAAAGGTGGAAACTACGTTCTTTATTCTCGTGTGGTGAAGACAGCCGTGAAAGTAAGGGCCTTTGGAACCATGTCCTTGAAGACGAAGCTCCAAAGATCATTACTCAGTAAGGCGACAAAGAAGTGGTGGTTTGTGATGAACTGAAGTGGATCCAGGAGGATAATCTGGTGGTGTCCATCCTCCAGAGCTCACTAGATCCATTGATCTTGGAGGCCTACAGCTACTGTGAGAAGGCTAAAGATCTATGGGATACACTCCAAAAGGTGTATGGAAACATCTCAAACCTCACACGAGTGTTTGAGATCAAGAGGGGTATCAACAACTTAGCTCAAGCAGATATGGAGTCACTAAGCATTTGGGAAAGTTTCGAGCTTTATGGTCAGAGCTTGAGATGCTAAGGCCAAGCACCATGGATCCGGATGAGTTGAATGAGAGGCGTGAGAAAGGCAAGGTCTTTGGGCTCTTGATCACCCTCAACACCACTTACAATGATCTGATCAAACATATCCTCAGATCCGAGAAGCTCCCCACCCTTGAAGAAGTTTGTGCTCAAATCCAGAAGGAACAAGGGTCCTTGGGGATATTTGGAGGAAAGTGGGAGCTCACTCTTGCCAATCAAGCCGAGGTGCCTCAAGCTAACAGGGTCTACAAGAATGGAGATAGGAGGGTTGCTGGGAACTTTGAAGACAGAAGGTTCAATGGAAATTGTGATCAGTGCAAGAGGCATGGTCATAAGAAGAGTTAATGCTGGATTCTCCATCCTCACCTCAAGCCGGCCAAGTTCATGAAGGAGAGGGAAAGAAGAGCCAATGTGACCTATGGAACGGGTGATAAATCGGGTGCTGGAACTTCAACCAAGGCAAATGAGACAGAAGGTCGTGAAGGTGGTGAGAGCAAGGCCCTGGTGACCTACACTGCCCATTAGCCACGCCTCAATGAGCATGAGTTCATCCGCCAATCTGAGATGGATGCTCTCATCAAAATGCTCAAGGATAATGGTAAAACTCTTGGTAATGTCAAAGGGTATTCTTTTGGTCCATATAGGGTTGCTAGTATGGTTGAACAACCGGATAGTTTCCACACTGATTCTAGGATGATTGGTCATTCTCATACTGCTCATAACATGTCTAAACCATTGATAGTAGATTCTGGTGCATCTCATCATATGATTAGTGATACTAGTCTTATTAGAGATATAGAACCGCCTAATGGACATGTAATGATAGCAAATGTTGATAGGATACCAATAAGAGGTGTAGGCAAGCTAAAATTGTTTAACAAAGAATCTAGAACCTTTTACATGCCTGAGTTTACTTCAAACTTACTCTCTGTCAAGAAGTGTACCACTGATATGCATTGCAATGTTATATTCAGCCCTAATGATGTGAAGTTTCAGGATATTGAGAGCAGTCGATTGATTGGGCAAGGAGTAACCAAAGGAGATCTTTATATGCTTGAAGAGCTTAGTTCTGTGCCTGATCATAGATGCTCGTTTTCTTCTGTTTCTGCTTCTGTTTTGAATAAGAATGCTTTGTGGCATGCTAGACTAGGACACCCTCATGTTAGAGCTTTAAACTTAATGGTTCCAGGTGTTATGTTTGAGAATAATGATTGTGAAGCTTGTATTTTAGGCAAGCATTGTAAGACTGTGTTCCATAAATCATCAACCATCTATGAGCATTGTTTTGATTTGATTCACTCTGATGTCTGGACTGCACCATGCTTATCTAGGGAGAATCACAAGTATTTTGTAACATTCATAGATGAGAAGTCTAAATACACCTGGATAACCTTGATTCCATCTAAGGATAGGGTGCTTGATGCATTTAGAAATTTTCAAAACTATGTGACTAACCAGTTAATGCCAAGTTGAAATTTTTTAGATCAGATAATGGAGGGGAATACACTAGCCAAGCATTCAAGCAACACCTATCTCAACATAGAATCCTTCATCAGACAAGTTGCCCTTACACACCTCAACCAAATGGAATGGCCGAGAGAAAGAACAGACACCTCATGGAGGTTGCAAGGTCGATGATGTTCCAGGCTAATGTCCCAAAGAGGTTCTAGAGTGATGCAGTGTCTACGGCTTGTTACTTGATCAAGAGAACACCAACCCGAATCCTTGAAGACTAGTCACCATTTGAGGTCTTAAACAGGTATAGACCAACCTTGGATCACCTTCGAGTCTCTGGTTGTCTATGCTTTGTGTTAAGACTAGGAGATTTGAGGAACAAGTTGGATGCAAAGAGTACCAAGGGGATGTTCATAGGGTATTCACCAACCCAAAAGGGGTACAAGTGCTATGATCCGGTTACAAGGAGGGTGCTGGTGTCAAGGGAAGTGAAGTTTGTTGAAGAAAGAGGGTATTATGAAGAAAAGAACCAAGCAGAATTGAAAGATCTTGCATCAGATAAGGCGGCCAACTTAAGGATAATACATGAGAGTCTTAGGATTAATCTCTCTCAAGAGCCAAAGAATGTAGGAGGACAACCTCAAGGTCCCCCCAATACAAATGAAGAAGATCAAACTCCCCACTTCGACCATGAGGGGGGAAATGAACCTGAAGAAAATACTCAAGAAGAAGGAGAACAATCAGGTTCTCATGATCAAAGTGTGGAGCAACAAGAGCAAGAAGAAGGACAAGGGTCAGTGAATGAGGAAGAGGGACAAGATCAAGAGCCGGCATATGAACAACAAGAGAAACAACTAAAGAGAAGCACTAGGATCAGAAACCCTCCAGCCAATTGGGTTAACACCAGAGTGTACTACAATGCTCAAGCAGTGGAACATCCTTCTCGAGTTTTATGCTCTCTTGCTCACTACGCTGAAGATCATTGTGTGCTGATGGTTAACCTAGATCAAAGTTACATTCCAAAGTCTTATTATGAAGCTATGAAGGATAAGGAATGGAAGGAATCAGTTGGTGCTGAAGAAAATGCCATGATCAAAAATGATACTTGGTATGAGAGTGAACTTCCAAGAGGGAAGAAGGCAGTGTCAAGCAGGTGGTTCTTCACCATCAAGTATCTTGCAAACGGAAAGATAGACAGGAAGAAAACCAGACTTGTTGCAAGGGGTTTCACTCAAACATATGGTGAAGACTACTTAGACACCTTTGCTCCGGTTGCAAAGCTTCATACCATCAGAATAGTATTGTCAGTTGCGGTTAATCTAAGATGGGGGCTATGGCAAATGGATGTGAAGAATGCGTTTCTTCAAGGGGAGCTTGAAGATGAGGTGTACATCTATCCACCACCGGGTCTTGAACACTTGGTAAAAGAAGGGAATGTCCTGAGGCTGAAGAAGGCTATATATGGTCTTAAGCAATCACCATGAGCCTGGTACAACAAACTGAGTACTACCTTGAATGGGAGAGGATTCAAGAGATCCGAGCTCGACCATACCCTCTTCACTCTCACATCTCCCTCAGGTATCATTGTCCTACTAGTATATGTTGATGATGTCATCATAACTGGAAGTGACAAGGAAGGTATACAAGCTACCAAAGAATACTTGAAATCTGTGTTTGAAATTAAAGATTTGGGAGAGATGAAATACTTTCTTGGAATAGAGTTGTGTAGATCCACGGAAGGTCTATTTCTATCCCAAAGAAAGTATACACTTAATCTTTTGAAAGATGCAGGTATACCAGAAGAAGACAGCCAAGACGCCCTTGGAAGAAGGATAAAAAGTACCACGAGAGGGGGAGATAGAAGACAACCCACTCTTTCAAGATGCCAAGCTTTATAGAAAGCTTGTTGGTAAGTTAATCTATTTGACAATCACAAGACCTGATATATGTTTTGCTGTGAATCAGGATAGCCAAGGTGTTAACTTGAAGAGATACAATGAAACTGATGAGAGATGAGATGGAGGCAAAGAAGATAGTGTGGTATGAAGAGATCTTGTGCAACAAGAATGTAGAAGGCTGTGGACAGCTTCTAAGTGTACAAGAGGCTATGAAACATCAAGGAGAAGTCAAAGGAAGACCTTGGGAAGCTTTAGGGAAGAGAAGGGTTCAAACGGTCCATGTTTGGGTGAGGTGTACGGACTG
Organism: Moricandia arvensis; assembly: GCA_905132765.1. NCBI lineage: Eukaryota > Viridiplantae > Streptophyta > Magnoliopsida > Brassicales > Brassicaceae > Moricandia > Moricandia arvensis. The sequence continues at coordinate 92,763 of CAJHQP010000992.1, forward strand.
TACGGATCCGTACGGACTGTATAGACTCTACGGACTGTATGGATCCGTATGGACCAGACTCGACCCAGAAACATCAAATACTCGACCATTTGATCTTAAAAGATGTTTTGAATCTTGGGAAGGTTAGGGCACATCAAGGGATCATAAAATGACCAATACTTGTAACCCAAGGCAATATCAAAACGTGTGAGGCAAGGAAGGTTTAGGGTTTGCAAGAAAGATCAAAGACTTGGGACTAAAGAGAAGGTTTGGGCAAGAAGGAGAAGATTCCTTGGTATATTCGACCAAGGAAGCTTCCTGGAAAGAGCTGAGGTGTGGATAAGGTTATCCACTCTCCAAAGTAAGAAGGAAAGGAGAAAAGAGCTGTTTATGGATAAGGTTTCTTATCCACACGCCCAAAAGGAACAGCAAGCTTTGGACAAGCTGTCCAAAGCGTGTATGCACTCTCAGCCAAGTATTATGAATGGTTTTCTTTGACCTCACATGCTTTAGTCTCCATTATGTTTATACTTGTATCCAGCACTCATCTCTCTATAAAAAGACCCCTTGGGCGAATTGTATTATTCAAGGGAGAAAGGGGGAAAACCCCTCTCCACTTCAGAAATAAAGCTTGTTGTGTTCTTGATTCGAATCCCTCTCAAGTCTTCCCCTTTCTTAGTCTTTTAATCTCTCTTAGTCTCTCTTAATCTCCTATTCTGATTCAAGTTCACACAAGTAAACCAGAAGCCTTTCTCTTCTTCATTTCGAGTTCATATCAGCCTTAGAGGCTTGTTCATCACACACAAACCCAGATCCTTATACTCTGGTGAAAATCCAACATGGTATCAAAGCCAGGTTCATCAGAACTTGGTGTCTAGATTCTGCAAAGATCAAGGCTTTCTCTCATGCCATCAAAACCCATAAAGGAGCTTCCTTTCCAGCCGGTTCATTCTCTACAAGAAGGTGTTCATCCGCAAACCTAGAAGCTGTTCTTGAAGTCTCATACTCTCTCATACCATCCAGAAGAAAGGAGAGCCTCGGATCCAGAACTTATGGAGTGGATTAGCTACCCTCTTCATCAAATCAAGTCCAAGGCGTGTTCTTATTCAAAGACAAGGAAGAAAGGTGAAAGCTTTCACCTTGTGACTGGTGGGGGAGACCAAAATATGAAGAAAGGTGGGGAATTTAGGCATGGAGAGTCCAAAGGAAGGTCCATGGAGGAAGGAGGGGTTGGAATCGCGACCAATAGCCCGTGATCTTGCCATGAATCAAAGGTGTTGAAGGAACTAACACTAGTTCCTTTTTTCTAAGAACCTATTGTCCCTTGTTATAAAGCTTGATCTTTTATGAACTGAATGTGTTGTGTGATGTGTTTGAGACCAGAGGATGTGTTAAGATTGCTAGATATGAATGTTTAGAATCTATCCCATGATGTTTAGACGACTCGTTTTGAATGCTTGAGTGTTTAAAGTGCTTACTCCAGTTCTAAATGTTGCTTGACATGAAATTAGATAGCATGTTCTGAATCTGCTTGCATACATGAATATAAACTGATTAAAGTAAAGCCCTTGGGTCTGGTATTTGGAAATGACATTGATGCTTAGTCTATGTTTTAAATGAATATCTTGCTAGGATGATAGATAGTTGTATCTAATCCGGTTTGCATTCATGAAGTAAATAGGTTAAGGCTGTTGCATACTCTTGTCATTGGGGCTGCCTTAAGGTTGAGACACCTAGACTAAAGTCTAAGGGTCGTTTAAGGCAGGGAATTTTTGCCTAAGTGCTTTGTGATAGCATTTAGAGAGTGGTAAGCTTGCATTAGATGGATCTCAAGGATAATGAGATGCTGTCTAAGTGCAAAGCTTGTGACATTGGTGATCAAACTTGATGATTAGTCAAGGTTTGATCCCAATTCAAGTGTGTCTTATCTTGTTTGGAGTTTGAGTGTTGTTTCAGGATGCACAAGGAGTGTGTCACTTGTTCAGCATCAATCCGGAACAAGAGGAAGACTTGGTCCATTGTGTGGAGCAATGGGAAGGTTCTTGGTGTAGTAGCCGGTTATTAGAAGCGCAGACCATGAAGGTTGTTGAGCTCCTGGTTAAGGCACACAAGAAGAAGAAGGTCACCACCAAAGTCATGAGGAAGGCCGGTGATCCATGGGTACTTGAAGCTGAAGACATGGAGGTGGACCAGTGGTTTAAGCGCAGCTGTTGGGGTGGTGTGCTCCTGGTTTGGATGCTCATTCAGGCTCACTTTCAAGCTTGAACCTAGACTCAATTCATGCTTGAGGTGGGCACTTGAGTGAGCTACCTGGTGATCAAAGTTCAAGACATGTTTCCTCCTTACCATTACAAGAAAATGAAGATGATCCGGGTTTAGGCAGTGGCGTGTCTAGACAAGAGGCTGTTCAGAGCAGTCTTGGATGTGTCATGAAGAAGGTTACTCTAGCAATGCGGCTTCAGGGTTTGAGGTGGTTGTAGAGAGCTGATGAAGACACTAGCATTCCATGAAGATAGCAGAATCAGAAGTGAGGGTGTAATGGTTTGTAGTCCAAGATCATGAAGCAATCCTTCCAAGCTTGACTTGTTCCACATGGTCAAGCTTGAGGGGGAGTATTGAGAAGCTTCAATGATCTGTGAAGATGGAGTCCTTGGTGTTTATTCAAGAAGAAGAAGAAACCAAGGCAGAGAATGAAGATGGTACTCAATGGAGTTTGTATCTTGGTAATCCGAGCACTCAAACCCAACAAGAGGTTGGGTGAAAGGGGGAGAGACCAAGATCAGTATGAGATGAGCTAGATGAGCTCAAGAAGAGTTAGTGGTGTGCAATGAAATTCGGTCCAGACTTGCACCACAATGAGGGCCATGATCCAGAGTTCTTTGTGTCCACCACACTGGTTGAGACACAAAGAACTCACTGTCCAATTCCTAGGCCTTGGAGATCTTACTCTTTTCCTTATCCAGGTTTTATCCCAAAAAGGGTTTTCTTTGATAAGTTTTTTAATGAGGAGACTCTTCAAGATTCTAAGCTTGACTTAGGATCAATAGAGTCAAGCTTGAGGGGGAGTGTTAACTTGAAGAGATACAATGAAACTGATGAGAGATGAGATGGAGGCAAAGAAGATAGTGTGGTGTGAAGAGATCTTGTGCAACAAGAATATAGAAGGCTGTGGACAGCTTCTAAGTGTACAAAAGGCTATGAAACATCAAGGAGAAGTCTAAGGAAGACCTTGGAAAGCTTTAAGGAAGAGAAGGGTTCAAATGGTCCATGTTTGGGTGAGGTGTACAGACTGTACGGATCCGTACGGACTGTACGGACTGTACGGACCAAACTCGACCCAGAAACATCAAATACTCGACCATTTGATCTTAAAAGATGTTTAGAGTCTTGGGAAGGTTAGGGCACATCAAGGGATCCTAAAAATGACCAAGACTTGTAACCCAAGGCAGTATCAAAACGTGTGAGGAAAGGATGGTTTAGGGTTTGTAAGAAAGATCAAAGACTTGGGACTAAAGTAAAGGTTTGGGCAAGAAGTAGAAGATTCCTTGGTATATTCTACCAAGGAAGCTTCCTGGAAAGAGCTGAGGTGTGGATAACGTTATCCAGTCACCAAAGTAAGAAGGAAAGGAGAAAAGAGTTGTTTATGGATAAGGTTTCTTATCCACACGCCCAAAAGGAAGAACAAGCTTTGGACAGGCTATCCAAAGCGTGTATGCACTCTCTGCCAAGTATTTTGAATGGTTTTCTTTGACCTCACATGCTTTAGTCTCCATTAGGTTTATACTTGTATCCAGCACTCATCTCTCTATAAAAAGACCCCTTGGGCGAATTGTATTATTCAAGGGAGAAAGGGGGAAAACCCCTCTCCACTTCAGAAATAAAGCTTGTTGTGTTCTTGATTCGAATCCCTCTCAAGTTATCCCCTTTCTTAGTCTTTTAATCTCTCTTAGTCTCTCTTAATCTCTGATTTTGATTCAAGTTCACACAAGTAAACCAGAACCCTTTCTCTTCTTCATTTCGAGTTCATATCAGCCTTAGAGGCTTGTTCATCACACACAAACCCAGATCCTTATACTCTGGTGAAAATCCAACACAACACATGCAAGGACCTAAGGAACATCACTAGAACATGGTGAACCGGCTACTCATGTACCTGAATAGAACATCAAGTCAAGGAGTTTGGATGGGGTGCAATGAGAGCACATAAGTGGTTGGATATTGTGATGCGGATTGGGCTGGGGATAGGATGGATAGGAAGTCTACCACTGGCTATTGCACATTCATTGGTGGAAACCTTGTTCCAGTGCTGAAGCCGAGTATAGAGCCATGTTGAAGCTTACAAATGAGTTGATCTGGATCAAGGGTATACTGAAGCACTTGGGGATTGATCAAGGTACACCCATGACCATGCACTCTGACAACCAAGCAGCTATACACTTTTCCTCCAACTCAGTCTTTCACGAGAGGACAAAGCATATTGAGGTTGATTGCCACAAGGTGAGGCAAATGATAGTATCCGGAGACATCTTGACATGCTACACCCGGAGTGAAGATCAGCTAGCTGATGTGTTTACCAAAGCAGCTAGGCAGAAGACCATTGAGTCCATCCACACTCGTCGTGGATTCATTGATCTTACCAGAAAGAACTGATCCCCTCGCCATGGGGTCTTTACTCTTTTCCTTGTTGAGGTTTTATCCCTAATGAGGGTTTTCTTTGGCAAAGTTTTTTAATGAGGAAGATCTCATGGCATTCCAAGCTTGACTTGTTTCACATGGTCAAGCTTGAGGGGGAGTGTTGAACAAAGGTTATAATATGATAGAGGAAGGTTTATGAAGAGGAGAGGAAATGGTTTAAAGCTGTCCGTACAATATCCGTACAACTAGGCCGTGCAGGCCGTACAACTTGGGTGAACCAGTTTACCGTGGACAAGAAGTTACCCGGGTAAGAGTAACTCGACCCAGAGTTACTCTTACTAGTTACCAAGCGGATCAAGCTTGACTGAGAGGATAAGGCGCACGTTTGACAGGCTGGCTCGTGCTGGAAGAGCATCTGGTCAAGATGCCAAAGGAATCTCGTGTGTGAAGCTTTCCAGCCACAAGAATTTCAAACGGGACGCTCCTGGTCTTTGACTCCACACGCCTGTTAAAAAAGCTTATCCAAAACCTTATCCTGTATCCGTTGTAGGGCTTTACTCTTCCTCTATATATTTGAAAACCTTGTTCATCAATAGATATCGAAACCTTTAGTCTCTTCTCTTAGTCTTTCTCAATGTTTTCAAGTCTCTCTCGTCGAGTCTGTTCTTCTGTAGTTTAAATCTCTCTCTCAGTCTCTTATTCTCTTCTTCTACACTCAATCTCTATCAAACTTTCACCCGCGGCTCATGCGTGGTACATAAGTGCTTCCCTGTACGCCCCGCAATCTCAACACAAACAATTGCTACGTAGTACAGAAGTGCTTCTCTATACTCCTGCAGCTCATACGTGGTACAGAAGTGCTTCCTTGTACGCCCCGTTATCTCCACAAAAAAGGCCGATACAGAAGTACTTCCCTGTATCCGGCTACCCAATCAATACTATATATATATACTTTTATATATTGTCTTTTAACATCAACAAATCAATTAACAGTTGAATCATCTAATTACCTATCTCCGGTTTAGGCAAAGAATAAATAAAAACAAACAAGACTCCAGTCAAACTCGATTCACAGAGACGAAACATGTTTCGAATCTAGACTTTCTATAATAGTAGTACTTACTAGCACGGGATAAACGGAATAGTCCTCACCTTAGCCACTGACGGAAATGATCAATGGAAGATGCGATCAACTGAAACACGAGAATTAACGACTTAGGTCTAGAATCTCTAGAAATAAAGTTTCCAAAAATAGAAACTTCCTAAAATATATTTAGGGTTTCCAAAATAGAAGATACTAGGTTTATGAATTTTTGGATTTGAACAAATTTGATACCCGAAACTAAAACGGCCATAACTTGCTAACCGTACCTCTTTTTCTCGATCGGAAAAATGATATGGAATGCTGACAACGTTAGATTTACAATGATATATCGCTCGTTTTCTAAGTCAGCCTGGATAAACGGGAAAACGCTTATGAAGTTGACTGTTCTGGACTCGTTCTGCAGAGATCAATCCCAATTAAACAACCATAACATCTCAACCAAAATTTCAAACGATGTTCCGTTTTCTGCTACAGGTATATCTGTGAGTTGCGAACTTACCATGAAAATTTGGCGTCAAAATTCAATGATTTGATAATCCGTTCCTGACTTGTCTCTATACTGGTCTCAGATGCGTTATGCAGAAATATCCCTTGATAAAACACACATAACTTTTAGAATATAAATCCGATAGGAGATCCCCTTTCAGTAACAGGTAGATAAAAGAGCTGGCTACTTACTCCCAGAATATGGCGGTCAATGATGGTCGTTGGACAAACTAATGGAGAGAAGAACGTGAAGATGGTAGGAGGTAGCTAATATGAAAAGATATGGTGATGGAGAACGGCTGCTTTACGGCTCAAGTTTTAGGTTTTAAGAATAAATAAACACTTATGATTAATATATAAGTATATCTGGTTTACTAAACCATTAAGGAGGAATAATTTAAATTGGTTTAGTCTAAAAAATAATCAAACCAAAATTTAATTGTGATTGCAAAAACTGGATCGTTACAATTATCCCCCACTTAAATAGGAATTCGTCCTGAATTCAGATCTCGATTTCACTTCTCAATGTTGACGATATGAATATGATTAATCAATGACTCACACAAACCGTAAGATCATGAACAAACTCAAACTCACAAAGCAATAAAAAGCCTACGTACTGACTAGAATGAGAGTTGCGACAATCATGAACCATAATCGATCGAATACGATTTTACAAATTTAGAAAGCTTTCACATAGAAAATCAACGTACTAAACATAAGAATTATAAATAACAAAAGGTGCATACTGGCTCCCGGCTAACTCCCTCCTAATCTCGTGTGGAAAAAACTCATGGATCGATGGCTTGGCACTTAGGCGGTGGTGGATCATCCACTTGTTCCCTATTCGGGCAATCCCTGAAAATATGACCTGGCTGGCCACAGTTATAGAATTCTATAATCGCCGCTCTGGACTCAACAATCTGTCTCACAAAATCCGCATTCAATGGTTTAAACTGACAATTTCTCGACATGTGGTATGTTCGTCCACATGAATGACACCTAATGCACTCTCCATAATGGTTGCGCTTGCAACCGGGGCAGCTAGGTGGTCCTGCCTGATCCAATGTTCTCTTATGTGTCTCCAAAGTCTTTCCAGTCTTATGCTGAGCTTCTTTGATAAGTTTCTGCTCCTCGGCTATACATGTCTCCTGCACAGAAGCCTTCTCTACCAGATCCTCCAAGCTAGTGTAAGTCACCACACTAGATCTACCGCGGAGATCAACTCGCATCCCATATAAAAACCTCCTGATCACGTCCTCCTCATCCATATTATTTCCAGCAAATCTGCGAAGTCGACTAAACTCCAGCTCGTACTCCCTGACAGTCCTAGTACCCTATCTCAGATGCTCAAAATAATTTTTCTTCTTGTGCAAGGCTTCCCTGGGAAAGTACTTCTTGTCGAAAGCCTGGAGAAAGAACTCATATGTCATCTCACCAGTATATGTCGGTTGTATTCCATCCCACCATGCTGCTGCATCTCAACGCAGGTATAACGCAGCAATATTAAGGCATAGTCGAAGTGGGCAATCAATAGTCTCCAAACAAGTCACCAGCCTATGCCTCCAATCATGAGCAGCAGTGGGATCCATGGTTCCCCCAAACTTCTCCAAATCTATGTACCTCAACTATCCCAACACTCCGACGAGCGTCTCATTAGCCTCAAGAACCTGCACTGGAAGAGGAGGTGGCGGTTGTGGAACCTGAAAAACTCCTGGAACCTGCTAAATAGGGGGCTGCTGATCCGGAATCTGTGGGTCTCCCTGAACCTGAACTGGTGCGGCCTGATGCACATCAATCTGCGGGCCCTACTGCACCTGCACCTGAGGACCGCGGGGTCCCTACTGAGCAGCACCCAATTGTCGTGCAACCTCAAGTGCAGCTGCCTGGGAAGCTTGCCTAGCTTTTTCCTAGGCAACCTGCTGGATTGCCTCCTGAGCAGCCTGACGAGCAGCATCTTGAACAGCCTGTCGAGCTGCATCCTGCACCATCTTCCTCAAAGCATCCTGATTAACTGGCGGAACCGTATTCTGCGAAGCTGGGGGCGGCACATGCTCGTCTACAGCCTCTCGAGCAGTCCTAGCAGTCTGAGGACGACCAACTCTCCTCTTTGGTGGCATCTGAAAGGGGGAAACAAAGCAGTCAACTTCAACTGGAACCTAATACCAACATCTTTCATGGAATAATTTTAGCGGACATGTGCTTTTTATTTTCTTTTAAAAATATCCAATTCCAAAAAAAAAACATTTCGAAAATCATCTAAAACCGAGGCTCCACGAATCGCCATCCCAGGTCGGAGCCGGGAAGGAACCCGCTTTGATACCAAATTGTGAAACCTGCATTTTCCGAAATAATAAAATAAATAATAATAATCTCTGAAAACTCCATACATTAAATTCTCAAACGTCAACCTGAACACCATAAATCCAACAATAAAATAAATACTCAAACATATCAATAATAGCATAAATACATAAGTCTGAAAAAGAAAGGAAAGAACGCCCTAAAAGCACCAGCCCGAAATGATCACTCCTGATCATCAGTCTCACCGGAAAGGGGGAAAGAAGGAGGGGTGAGTAACAGGGGAGTCACTCAGTGAGGTATGGGATGCTAAACCGCAAACCACTGATTCAATACATAGCACTACGACTATGTATGCCTAGATCTAGCATGAAACAAACACGGCACCTAATGTGCCACACATAACAACCAATGTGTTTATGGTACATAGTTATTCGTTGCACCCCACATTCTCCTCTTAAGGATATAGATATATAAATATTCATGTATACCAAAGATATGTGTAGTACAAAAGTGCTTCCCTATACTCCCGCATTCTCCTCATACACAATGCTACGTAGTATAGAAGTGCTTCCTTATACTCCCGCGGCTCATGCGTGGTACAGAAGTGCTTCCTTGTATGCCCCGCAATCTCAACACAAACAATTGCTACGTAGTACAGAAGTGCTTCTCTATACTCACGCAGCTCATACGTGGTACATAAGTGCTTCCCTGTACGCCCCGTAATCTCCACAAAAAATGCCGATACAGAAGTACTTCCCTGTATCCGGCTAACCAATCCATACTATATATACTCTTATATATTGTGTTTTAACATCAACAAATCAATCAACAGTTGAATCATCTAATTAGCTATCTCCGGTTTAGGCAAAGAATAAATAAAAACAAACAAGACTCCGGTCAAACTCGATTCACAGAGACGAAACATATTTCGAAACTAGACTTTCTATAATAGTAGTACTAACTAGCACGAGATTAACGGAATAGCCCTCACCTTAGCCACTGACGGAAATGAACAACGGAAGATGCGATCAACTGCAACACGAGAAGTAACGACTTAGGTCTAGAATCTCTAGAAATAAAATTTCCAAAAATAGAAACTTCTTAAAATAGAAACTTCCTAAAATATAGTTAGGGTTTCCAAAATTGATTTTTTGGATTTGAACATATTTGATACCCAAAACTAAAACGGCCATAACTTTCTAACCGTACCTCTTTTTCTCGATCTAAAAAATGATCTGGAAAGCTGAAAAAGTTAGATTTACAATGATATCTCGCTCGTTTTCTAAGTCAGTCTGGATGAACGGGAAAACGCTTATGAAATTGACTGTTCGTGGACTCGTTCTGCAGAGATCAATCCCAATTAAACAACCATAACATCTCTACCAAAATTCCAAACGATGATCCGTTTTCTGCTACAGGTAGATCTGTGAATTGAGAACGTACCATGAAATTTTCGCGTCAAAATTCAATGATGTGATAATCCGTTCCTGACTTGTCTCTATACTGGTCTCAGATGCGTTATGCAGAAATAACCCTTGATAAAACACACATAACTTTTAGAATATAAATCCGATTGGAGATCCGCTTTCAGTAAAAGGTAGAGAAAAGAGCTTGCTACTTATTCCCAGAATATGATGGTCAATGATGGTCGTTGGACCAACTAATGGAGAGAAGAACGTGAAGATGGCATGAGGTAGCTAATATGAAAAGATGATCGTGATGGAGAACGGCTGCTTTACGGCTCAAGTTTTAGGTTTTAAGAATATATAAACATTTATGATTAATATATAAGTAAATCTGGTTTACTAAACCATTAAGGAGGAATAATTTAAATTGGTTTAGTCTAAAAAAAATAATCAAACCAAAAATTTAATTGTGATTGCAAAAATAGGGTCGTTACCGTTTTGTTTAAAACTTCATAAGGAGAGATGTCATTCAGCACCTTGGTAGGAATCTTCTTGATTAGATAGCATGCTGTGACAACAGCATCACTCCAAAATATCTTAGGAACATTTGCATGGAACATCATTGATCTAGCTACCTCCATTAGATGCCTATTTTTCCTTTCAGCCACTCCATTTTGCTTGGGAGTATAAGGGCAACTTGTTTGATGAACTATGCCATGTTTTGCCAGATGGTTCTTGAAAGCATGACTTGTATACTCTCCTCCATTGTCTGACCTCAGTACCTTCACATTAGCCTTAAAGTGGTTAGTAACATAAGATTGAAAGTTCATAAAGGCTTCTAACACACGATCCTTAGAAGGCAGTAGAGTAATCCAAGTGTATTTTGATTTTTCATCTATAAATGTAACAAAATACTTATGATTATCTCTAGACATGCAAGCTGAGGTCCAAACATCAGAGTGAACTAAGTCAAAGCATTTCTCATAGATAGTGTCAGATGTTGAAAAAACAGATTTGCAATGCTTTCCTAAGATGCATGATTCATATTCTAGGTGATTAAATGACATATCAGGCATAATGATCTCTAATGCACGATTGTGAGGATGACCTAGTCTAGCATACCAAATAGTGCTATCACACACAGATGAGTTACTGATCATGCATAAATGAGAAGGAGTAGAGAGTTTAGAGGGCTTAGTCTTTTAGAGATGGTATAAGCCACCCTGACTGTTTCCTTCACCAATCACCTTCCCTGTCTTAAGGTCCTGAAACTCAACATCATTAGGCCTAAAAACCACCTGACAATTCATGTCAACCGTGGCCTTTTTCACTGAGCGAAGGTTAGAGGCAAAACTAGGCATATTAAAGGCAGTGGATTCCTTATCAAACAACATAAGGTTCCCTATTCCTTCTATCTTCACCTTATCACCATTACCTATTATTACATTCCCTAAGGCAGGCCTAACATCACTAATAAGATTCCTATCACTAATCATATGATGACTAGCTCATGAATCTATTATGATTGGCCTAGAGAAAAGGGAATGTGTACCAGACTGCTTTGCGGAGATGATTGCCTTAGCTGCTTTGATCAGTGGCTCAATATCACTCATTTTGATAGGGCCATCATTGATTTTTGCCTGGTTCCATGTTTTTCTTTCTTTGGAATCACTGGTAAGTGCTGAGTACATAGATGCACCCTCAAACGCCACTTCTAGGCATGGTGGTTTGTTCTCCTTGAATTTAATTCCACCAGAGCTGAGAATATCCAAGCTTGATTGGTTTCTCTTCCTGAGATATCTTTTCTTTGCTTTCTTGTGCACAGGTAACAAGCTTGATTGGTTTTTATGATGTGGCTGTCCCAAAGTCCAGGCCTTCCCAAGGTATCTCTGGCCACTCTTGACCATAGCAGGTAGTTAGACCCCTCAAGGGTTACTGGAATCATGCTCTTTATCTTCATTTCCATGGCTGGTTTTCTTTTATCCACTGGACAAAACTATTGACTGATGGATAAAGATAGAGTTCATGAACTTGCAGGACACAATAGAATAGAATTTTCGAAATTGAATGAGAGCTTAAGAAATCAGATAAGTAGAGTGTCTAGAAAACTGGAATATCAAGAGATTTCAAAACTGGATGGAGAGAAAACAGACTGAAGAAAAGAGTAAAAACAGAGTGAAAGTGATTTTGTGCGGAAGTTAAGTTAGAATAAGGTATCAAGAGCTTAATGCTCTATACCATGAAAGAATGTGAGAATTATAAAGAGTTTATGTGAGAATACAGAAGAACTTAGCAAGAACAAGAGAGAGAGAGAGGTAGATTTCGTGAGAGAGAGAGAGGGAGAGAGTTGTAGAGAGAGAGCCAGAATAATGAGGAACTAATTCCTTGCTTAATGTGTTATGGGAACAACCCATAAATAGGGAAACAATAGGCAAGCAGACAGAAGAGAACATAATAAACAAATACATCAGAAACAACCAAATTGACTCAGCCAGCAGCAGAGAAAGGGACAGGTCTAAAGTGGTCCCAAGAATTCAAATTCAATTTCTTCAGCTCACATGTTACTTCTTTCCTTGTCTCCAACGTCCATATAGTCTTGGTGTGACCAGACTGAAGTTTTCTGGTTAAGGTAACCAGTTCTGATCCTTTTAGCACTTCCCCTTGTCTTGCACGCCAAGTTAGGGCACTTCCTCTTGTCTTGCACGCCAAGTTAGGGCAAGGTTGTACGGACAACCTTGTTCCACAAGCTTCACTTAAACACTGCTTATTCTTCTGATTGTATTGTCTTTTATCTCTTGATGTCTTCATGTCAACATTTTTCCCTCATCAAGGGGTTTTATCCCAAAAACGGTTTTCTCTTTGGTGAGGTTTTTAATGAGGGAGATCTCATAGCATTCCAAGCTTGACTTGTTCCACATGGTCAAGCTTGAGGGGAGTGTTGATCTGAGGAAATAAAGAGAGGAGGATTAAGAGGTTTAGAAGGGAGTTTGAGATCAAAGGGAAGATAGTACAAAGTTAGGGCGAGTGTACGGACGGTACGGACCGCACAGACTATACGGCCGACCGTACGGACCACTCAACCCAAACTACTTTAAACTCGACCAAAATATATTTTGGTCTTGTGCAAAATCCGGGTTAAGTTGTACGGATGACCCATGTCCGTACAACTCAAGGTCCGTACAACCATGGTGGATACTTGAGTCTCAAGGCAGACAGAAGGGAAGGTAAACTGGTTGGGTAAAAAGAAGAAGGTTAACCTGGATTGTTACTCGGTAAGAAGGAGGCTCGCGGATAAGGAGATAAGCTTGACCAAGATAGCCTGTCCAGAGCTGGAAAGGTGAAGGTATCTGGTCAAGATGCCAAATGCATCTCGCACCACTCCCCTTAGACCAGCCACGTCTCTTCTCTTATGACCATTTCCTTTGTATCCGTTGTAAAGCTTCTTTACTCTCTATATAAGTGTAACTCCTCTCAAATAATGAATAAAGCAATAACTTTTTCTCTTTTCTGAATTACTCTCTTCTCTCTCTCTCTTGTTCATCACGAACATCGAGCACTCTCCTCTCTAATCTCTCACTCTTTCCACTCTTTCTCTCTTAATCTCGCATCATCTACTCTTATTCTCTCAAAATCTCAATAAGGTCTGACATTGAAGCTCTGATAAAAATGCTTAATGAGAATGGTAACACCTTTGGTAACCTTAATGGGTATTCTCTTGGTGCTTCAATGATTGCTAGTAAGCTAGAAAATGTGAATGAGGTTAGGACTGTAAGAATTGGTAGGACAATAGAGAATGGAAAGAACCGCCTAAGTCTTGCTTGTTCTAGTCCTAAGTGTTAACTTGAAGAGATGACAATGAACGAGTAAAGAGATGAGATGGATTGAAAGAAGATAGATGGTGAGAAGAGATCTTGTACAAGGAATGTTGAGAAGGCTGTGGGAAGATGTTAAGTGTACAAGAGGTTATGAAACACCAAGGATAAGTCTAAGGAAGACCATAGGAAGCTTTAGGGAAGAGATGGGATCAAATGGTCTATGTTTTGGTGAGTTGTACAGATGGTCGTACGGCTGTACGAACTGTACAGACCATACGGATCTGTACGGACCAGACTCGACCCAGAAACATAAAGACTTGACCATTTGATCTTAGAAGATGGTTTTGAGTCTTGGGAAAGTTAGGGCACATCATGCGATCCTAAAATGACCTAGACTTGTAACCCAAGGAAGCTTCAAGACGTGAGAGTCAAGGAAGGGTTAGGGTTTGAAGTAAAGATCAAGATTTGGGTCTAAAGAGAAGGTTTAGGCGAGTAAAGGAAGATGCCTTGGTATATTCGACCAAGGAAGCTTCCTGGAAAGAGCTGAGGTGTGGATAAGGTTATCCATTCACCAAAGGAAGAAAGGAAAGAAGAAAAGAGCTGTTTATGGATAAGGTTTCTTATCCACTCGCCCAAAAGGAAAAAGCAAGCTTTGGACAGGCTGTCCAAAGCATGTGAGCAATTCTGGCCACATATTTCAAACCAGGCGCCCAAATACCTTTGACTCCACATGCTTAGGGTTTCAAATCATGTAGCTCTCCATATCTCTCTATATAAACTCATCTCTATCAATTGTAAACTTCAAGGGAGTAAGGGGGAAAACCCCTCTCTACTTCAGAAATAAAGCTTGTTGTGTTCTTGATTCGAATCCCTCTCAAGTCTTCCCCTTTCTTAGTTTTTTAATCTCTCTTAGTCTCTCTTAATCTCTGATTCTGATTCAAGTTAACACAAGTAAACCAGAACCCTTTCTCTTCATCATTTCATGTTCATCATTGCTTTAAAGGCTTGTTCATCACACACAAACCCAGATCTACATACTCTGGTAAAATCCAACATGTTATCAGAGCCAGGTTCATCAGAACTTGGTGTCTAGCTTCCGCAAAGATCAAATCTTTCTCTCATGCCATCAAAACCCAGAAAGAAGATTCCTTTCCAGCCGGTTCAATCTCTAAAAGAAGGTGTTCATCCAGAAAGCCCAAAAGCTATTCTTGAAGACTCATGCTTTCTCATACCGTCCAGGAGAAGGGAAGGCCTCGGATCCAGGAGTTATGGAGTGGATTAGTGATGGACCCCTTAGGACGAGATCCTTTGTCCCTGATTCTTTTGAAGGAAGATCTGATGGTTCTGAGAGAGATCTGGGTTGATTTTGATGATGATGATGGATGGAATGATTGGATGATCTTCAGAAAGGATCTCTGGACTGATCAGATCTTGAGTAGTTGTGTCTAGATCAAGAGAATGAACTCTGTTTGAGATCAAAGACAAGATTTTTGCTCGCAGAGAATGAACTACTAGCAATCAGTGTTCAAAGATGAACAAAGGATTCACAGATTTATAGAGAATTTTGATAAAAAGGTGGATGCTTTCTCAGAGAGTTCTCAAAAGTTTAAGTAGAAAAAATAGAGGTTGAAAGGTCCTAGAACTTGTAAAAAACTCGAAAATAAAAGAGTGATAAAACTTAGACAAGTTCAAAGACTTAATAAGTGAAAAGTTGGCTATGTTCCTTGGCTTGATTTCCAAGTTGGTTTGGGTCTGGTTCAGAGTAAACCAAAGCAGGAATTGATTTATTCAGTCTTCTGGTTTGTGATCTAGTAACTGGGCCATTAGACAAGTAGAATGGATCCTTGTCTTGATTGGTTTTGGCTGAGTAAGATGCATTTTATCCATGTGAAAGATTAGGTCGAAATTTATCATTATCAGCTAGTCCCATCACACCTTGAGTATCAATCTGGTTCAGCTCATCTAGATCCTCTTCAGTGTTACTCTCATTCAGCTCCAGTTATGATGAGGTCATCCAATCAGTAGCTGAACCAGAGGCCAACCAGTTGCACCATTCAACCAACCCAAGGACCAACCAAGACATGTATTCAGTCAAAACGGCATATCTCACCAACGAGGAGGACTTTTTCAATGAAAACCATTTTCATGCATATTACACTCAATAAGGAGTCAGCCACAATTGGAATCATACCAAACGCTATCCAGAACAGGAAGATATAAATTTTACAAACCGGAGGTTTTCTAGCCTATCCATCTGCGAATACCCAACTTTAGAAGACAATTCAAGCCCAATGGAGAAGCGTCCTGATCCAAAACCAATCAGAGAATTCAAGATGGGTTTCTTAGCTTTCCAAAAAGCCCAGAATGAAAGGAAATTGTCATGGATATTAGAATATGTGATAATTTTTCCAAAACCATCCAAACCGAGCAGATTATGAAAAGATTTGGCAATCTTTCGGTTTAGTCATTTCCAAGCCAATCAATTCCAACCAGAAGCAAATATACCTAAACCAAGATACCCATAAGATCATTCTAACATCCAGGACGTGATTACATCATTTTAAAGTGGACCAACAAGCATAGGACCAGGAAGATCTATATTTGCTCCAAGTTACCATATATGGAGATTCTTGCATTTAAACTACATCAGCTCTTTATCCATCCTTCTACCCACAATATCAGAACATCCCAGGCAATAAATAAGGTTCCCAAGATTCTCTATTATCCCTTAAAACCGTCCAGATTCAAGATAACTCAAGTTCCCCCCTTCAAGGCAAAATCCCCACAATCTTTCGAACGACTATTTTCTGATTTCTTGCTTGTTTTTGATTTGTTTCCTTTCTTTTTGTTTTTGAACGTTAAGACCTTTGTCTCTGAGAATTATATAAGCTCCTAGACGTGCCATGTAAAAATCATCTTTCAATCCTTAAGAAATATAATCAGTTTATCTTTTATCAAAGAGTTTCTTTGCATAAAAAGTTGTTCTTACATTCTAAGTTGTGAGAAGCATTAGGAGTCTATAGAGCTCGTGATTTTCTTAGGTTCTTTGTGTGATTCAAGAGTATAGAAGATCACTGATTGAGAGAGTCAATCAAAACCTATGGATTGAGAGAGTCAATCAACTATCCAGCATCATCTGCCTTCAACCTTCATCCATTATCTTCTATCTTCTATCCATCCATCATTCCATCCTTATTTCTTTTAGTGTATGTTCTTATTTTTAGCATTCATATACTCATTGTTCTTCCTTTGTTTCAGTTTATCTTGGACGCGAAGGGACAGTAGCTCATCCATCATCCATCCCCACCTCTACCGGTTTATCGGCAATCACCAATCCATCGGTCATCTCATCATCCTTGCTTCCGAGGCTGTATCAAGTTCAGATATTGGTTCAGTCATGGTTGCATCATCCTGATGTGATCATGGACCAGATTACTAAAGAGGGCAAAGAGATCTTAGACGAGCCACATGATCCACAATGCACCAGCAACCTGGTGATGATACTTTGACCATTCCAGAAAGTCCCATGACCCGTTCCAGAGCCAAGAAACTCAAGGAGATTGTTGTAGGATTACTCACTGTTGGATTTTCACCAGAGTATGTAGATCTGGGTT
Organism: Moricandia arvensis; assembly: GCA_905132765.1. Classification (NCBI taxonomy): domain Eukaryota; kingdom Viridiplantae; phylum Streptophyta; class Magnoliopsida; order Brassicales; family Brassicaceae; genus Moricandia; species Moricandia arvensis. The sequence goes on from CAJHQP010000992.1 coordinate 110,107, forward strand.
TGTGTGTGATGAACAAACCTTTAAGGCAATGATGAACACGAAATGATGAAGAGAAAGGGTTCTGGTTTACTTGTGTGAACTTGAATCAGAATCAGAGACTAAGAGAGACTAAGAGAGATTAGAAGACTAGGAAAGGGGAAGACTTGAGAGGGATTCGAATCAAGAACGTGCACAGCCGGTCACAAGTAACTTAAACCAAACCGAGAAGCCACAATGTATAGATAAATGATTAACCAGAAGTTCCTAGAATAAATCTAGGTACCGAAGGCCAATCATCTAAGTACACATATCCTATTAGGTACGACTCAAGGCTTTACAACCCGAACGAGTAATACCCAATAGTTGGTTCGTCCGGCCAGGGACTAATATCATATGGAACCCGTACGTTAAAAACATTCTTTATAAATTATATATTTATTCATTGAAAAGCATCTTACACAAATGTTATAGATTAACCTCGAGGTTTTTGGAAAACAAAGTTTATACATAAGATATAACAAAACTGCTTTGCAAGGATAATAAAACTATCGCTGGCTAATGCTGTTCCTTCCCGTCCTAAGTAAGGGCTCCCGCCTATTGGTTACCTGCATCGCAAATGAGTCATGAGTAACTAGTTTACCCAGTGAGTCTAATCCCACACCCCAAAAAATATTAGAAATATCCCGAGCAGAGAACTCAATTTGAATGCAGAGGAAATATTCCTTAATTATTATATGTAAGGCCTATCTTTTATCGATGTGAATCCTATCTTAAACATCACCTCCACAATACCCGCCATTCACTCATACTTATAATATATATATATATATATATATGCTAAACCCGGAAAACCACCAAGGCTAACCGAGCCTAGCGGGGAAAGTAAGTATAACCATTATCTCCATCAGATATTCCAAGATCGAACATCTAATGATGCATGCAGTTACACGGCCTCCAGGGTGCGACCCCATCATCGTGTCTTCGTGACCTTGTTCCATATCGCAGGACCAATCCACGGTAATGCGGGACTTTAGGGAGAGTGAATATGATAAGACTTCACATGATTCATACTTATATACTTAGTAATATACTTATATATTAGTACTTGAGAACAAGTACTAAGGCTCGGGATAAACCTTAAAGAATAGAGAATATTATTTATTAAGTATTTATACTAAGTAGACACTTCAAAATTTATTATTGTTCAAGAAATTAACTTATCAATCAACCATAATAAGTAATTCACTCAAGCAATACTCATTCATAACTCATGAATTATCTATCTAGACTCACCTTTGATTATATGAGATTGGCTAAGGAAGACTAAACTCGAGCTCAAGATAATCACACTCCACTTCACTTATGATTCAGAACGTCCACAAGGAAGGATCCGGTTGATCCCACCACTGACCTCGGCCAATGACCGGTTTTACTTCAGTGGTGAATGAACTTGGTTGCTCACTCTCTTCATGCTAAGATCACGTCCTGACCGGTTCCATACTTGAGATTGATAAGCTGAGAAGTGATCTCATGAATCTTATGGACCATCTAATAATTATTCCACACACCACAGTCACTGATTCAAGGAATAAGAAGGTTGGAAAGGGTCGTTCATGCTCAGATCTCTCTTCTAATTTTTTCTCTCAATTTTTCTCACAGATTTTTCTGTCTTTCTTCTCTCTTTCTCTTCGAAATTTTCTGTCTGGTTTTTGCTCTCTGTTTCAGAACGTGGGAAGCAGGTGACTGAGAGGAATAAGTAGCTGAGATGAGTTTTGTATGAGTGTCCAGGTTAACACCAAGCAGAAGTGAGCAAAGGACAGCTGGTGTCCTGCTTCACCACACCCAGCCAGCAGCTGCTTCCATTTCCTTCCTTTTAAGAAAGGTTTATAAATCATGTGCTTCTCACATGATCTGTCCAGAAAGCAAGCAAGCAGGCAGCTTGTGCTTGTCATGTGAATTTTATGGAGAAAGCAGGCAGGCAAGGTGGTGAATGACCATAGACTATTTTTAAGAAATTTTAAGAAGCTGGTCGAAAATTTTCGGACAGTTTCCGATTAAAATTCTCTTGACCTTTGAATCTCGTCCTGCTTCAACTAAACTCGTCCAATTTATATAAAATTAGACCAACATAATTAATAATCGACCAGGACTATCAAGGGAAGTCCTTTCGACCACATGAGAGTCCCGTTGAGACATTAATTCATCGGATCAATTTTATTTTTAAATCTGGTCGACCAACTCCGAACTGGTCAAACGGCATTTTTCTCGACCAAAAATCCATTAGCTTGTGAGGGTTATTACATTCTTCCCCCCTCAAAAGAATTCGTCCACGAATTCTAAAAACAAACAAGTGGACCCTTTGCTGGACATCTGGGGTATCTGAGAAGAGCTTTGGGTAATCAGCACTGAACTTATCTTCATCCTCCCATGTGACTACATCTTTCTGTCGCTTGCCCCAAAATACATGAACTCTAGAAATCCATCTGCTCTTCAATCTCCTTATACGACGCTCGCCTATCCTCAAAGGACCTTCAGGATAAGTGAGTTTGGGTTTCAGATTCTCTGTTCGTTGTGGGTTGACCATATTCAGATCCAGAATATGCTTACACACATCGAATCATGAAATACCGGGTGTATAGGCATATCAAGTGGAAGTTCAAGTCCGTAGGCTACTTTTCTAACTCTAGTAGCAATTCTGTATGGACCAATGTATCGGGTTACCAATTTTCCAACTTTCCCAAACCGATCCTTTCCTTTCTGGCAGCTATTTTCAAGAAGACTAGATTATTCACTGCAAAGATGACTTCTCTTCTAACGCGGTCAGCATACTTCTTCTGACTATCTTAGGCTTTCTACAAATTTTCTTGAATTATCCCTACTTTCTCGGAAGCCTCATCAACTATTTCTGGACAAAGGATTCTTCGTTCACCAGCTTCGGTCCAACACACTGGTGTTCTTTCTACAAGGTCGACCATTCAAAGCTTCGTACGGTGACATACCGATACTTAAGTGGCAACAATTTCTAACTCTGATAACCAATTCATTACTGCAACATAACTCTCGTCAACTGCAGCTTACATACTTCTTTTAACAGCCTCGAGTCTCTCAATACCATCACTCGTGAAATCTTTCTATCTATGTTCCTCCCATGTCAACAACATGCAAATGTGGAACGTTAGGTGATGTGCCATACTGAAGGTAACATCTCGGGTCTGGTCAATGTTAACTTGATTAATCGTGCAACAATCAAACAAGAACATGCACGATCAATCACGCTAACATGATCCAAACCAAGGGTGCTACTCTCAAATACACACACTCACCCATTCCAACGATTATCTTCCTTACAATCTTTGGTACACTTCTGCTCATATGATATTCTTCCAAAAGTTCTGAACCACTCAAATCTTTCTGAAGTTTCCCATGTCGAAGTCTGGTTCTATTGCTTCATGATTTCCTTCTTCTGTCTAGCAACTGAGGATTCAACATGTTCGTGTATACCAAACTTAATTCACCAACTGAGTACTCTTGTACGACGACTTCGTAATTTCTGTATTGATACATCTTGGTGCTTCCACGATAAATGCTTAAGAGAGAATGGTGTGCAGTCCTTAGAATCTATTCTCAAAGTCCTTCTCCTTTTGGAACGGTTACTCGACCATTGAGTAACAAGGTTCCATCATTGACAACTTGATATCCTCTGAAATTACTTTCTTTCAGCTCTTCTCAAATCTTCTTTAGGTTCTCGTCTCTCATCTGTGCTTCTCGGATACGAGCAAGTAAACTGGCTTGGCTCACTGTTTGTAATCCTAAAGGTTCTCCTTCTTCTCCTTCCAAGGCAGCCAAACTAATCATATTGAACTCTACTTCAAGATTCTGAAGTTTCTTTTCCATATCCACCTCAACTTTCCTTCGGCTAAAAGCATCAACAACAACATTTGCTTTTCCTGAATGGTATAGGATTTGGATGTCGTAGTCAGTTACAAACTCCATCCAACGCCTTTGCCTTAGGTTCAAATCAGGTTGAGTAAAAAGATACTTAAGGTATTTATGGTCTGTGAAAACTTGGATCTTCTCTCCATATAGATATGATCACCAAATACGAAGAGCAAATACTGTTGCAGCCATTACCATGTCATGCGTTGGGATAGTTTACTTAATGCTTTCTTAGTTGTCTTGATGCATAGGCCATTACCTTATCGTCCTACATTAGTACACGACCTAACCCAACATGAGATGCATCTGTAAAGACGGTGTAAAGATGGTTAGGTTTAGGCAAAGCTAAGATAAATGCAGACGTCAAAGCTTGCTTCAGTTTATCGAATGCTTCTTTTGTTTCTGAACTCCATTCATAGGTGACACATTTACCGGTAAGATGAGTCAGTCGCTTTGATATGATTGCCAACCCTTGAACAAAATTCTGATGGTAACTGGCCAATCCAAAGAACTTTGAATCTCGATAACAGAGATTGGACACAACCATTCGGTAATAGTAACGCTCTTTTCTTAATTTGCATCAACTCCTTGTTCCAACTTGCTGACTAAGGGATCCAACTTCCCATTTCCCTATATAAGCATTTAATAGAACGTGCAGCGTCCATCAAATGTCCTTGAAACAAAACTGAACCTTGCAACCGATCTTAACCACTCTTCAATTGTAGATATTGATACTTGACCCTAATGGTCACGTCCTTGATTTAACTATAGTTGAACATGACCGCAAACTCTAGTTCTTCTTCCTTACCACTGACATGTGTAAACTCAATGGCAAAGAACTGAATCGAACAAAATCTTTCTCCAAACAAATCTCTTATCTGTTACTTTGCTCGATTAGAACCACTTGCCGAGATGTCTAGGCTGATGCAGCGAATCCAAGTTCAAGATGACTACTGAATATATATTAATTCTAGTTGTCGACAATCCTTCTGGCGCCTTAAGCATATCTTTGAATTCTCTGACTATGAGACTATCCTCCCCTTTTTATCTTCTATATTGACAATGCTCAAGATTATGGAATACTCCTTTTCATCTTTTCCCAAATTGTTTTTAACTCTCCAGGACTGGTATGAGTGATGCTCCAATACTTGGTAGAATACCATTTTAGGCCAACGGTGACTAGTCTTCTCCCAAGAACTTCTTTCTTCTACCACATCTTAATTGAGCTTGGAAACTAGATAGCCAATCTCACTCTAGATAGAAACATATCGTTCTAATGGAAGTACTAAGGAATGGGGATGGGATACGAAGGCATACCATAATTCTAAATGGCAGCTAGTACTTCCACGAATAAGAACGATAGACTTGAATTCACTAAAGTGAATCCTCCCTAATAAAATGACACTACCCGGGAACTACATCTATGTGTTGTTCCCGAATCAAACACAAAATGGTCAGAAAATTTCGTCCATAGAAAAGGTCTCTTATGACACCTTGATCAAACTTTCACTTATTTATATAATCATTCATAATTTTTTTTTTAAATTAACACAACACACAATGGAATAAGAAACAAACCTGTGATTGGACCTTTCAGGAGTTTTGACGGTCCAAGGAATTCTAAAGTGTAGGCTCTACCCAAATAGCCTAACACTTGGGTCGGAACTAATGGTAGGGAAACGTGATGATGTTCAACAACTGGTACCCTAGGTATAGGTAAAAGGTATTGGGTATCTTCATGGAAAAGGGTAGAATAACATCCTTACTCTTCAGAGGAACGACCAAAGTGGAAATGACGTAAGTGATCTAGGACTCCTTACACTTGAAGAATCATGACCCTACTGTCCTGGCTGAAAATGATCTTCGATCTAAACCTGATAGCCATTAGACTGTCGAAATGGCACGAAGAATCTTCCTTGGCAGTAACAGCTCTCTTGACATACACGTCATACTATACTTTCTCCTCAAAGCACTTAAGCACGGCAATCTTTAGTTACTCCAATGGTTTGGGAATTAAGTCCCCAAAGAACGTCCTTATGATCTTTGGCTCAACCTCCAAACCATAATGGATGAATCAGATTCACTCGTTCTTAACCTTCTGGCAGAAACATCTCCCTATGCTAACTCCATAAGTGGAATCTCCAATTGGTCCCATGCTTGGGGTAGAATATACTCCATCTTGAACTCTTAAAAGAAATCTGTCTAACTTGGACTAACATTCCTTAAATGACGCTTGATGCTAAACGACCAACTCACTGCACCCTTCTTGAAGTTGTATGCTTCCATATCCTTCTTGCACTCTTCAAAACAATGGGCTATGTTTGTCGTCTTCCTCCAGTGTTGTATTCGAAATCTTCCTCAATCCAACGTGTACGTCGAATGGTTTAGTCATTCCTTGATATCTTGTGGTCCCAACTTCTTTATCCTCTTCAGAAACGTCGAGATGTCTTGTTGCAACGGAATGGTGCTGGTGCGTCCATCGTCTTGTAATACAGTTGAACTATCTGCGCCACCAATGCTAAGCTTGAAACACATGCTAAATCAGTCAGGCTTGTAACGACTCCAGTTCTGGTACGTCTGAGTATAAGATGGATAGACTTGAGCAGCCGGAAGAATAAGTGCATTTGAGTGTTCATATGCAGTCAGATCTCTTTGAACTGGATCATTACGAACAACGTCCACTTTGACATCAATAACACATAGATCCATTTATGTGTTTGATGTGTCGACTATGGCTTGTATATCTCCGAGCAAGAACATAGGAAAATCGGTAAGTGCGCTCCACCCCGTCGAGCTTATCTTGGTGCATCTGCTATGAAAGTTAAAGATAAGGTTACTACCCATGACTATCTATCCTAAGATGAAGGAACCAACCAGCATATCCTAGTTATCCTTGCGACCCATTTTGACTCGAAAAACATTTGAAACAAGTCCCATTCAAGCATCGTATAACCATGCTATGATACCACCTTTGTGACACCCCCGATCTGGTCTAAGTATAAGTTGACTCGACCAGCCGTGCAACAATCAAACAAGAACATGCACAGCCGATCACAAGTAACTTAAACCAAACCGAGAAGCCACAATGTATAGATAAATGATTAACCAGAAGTTCCTAGAATAAATCTAGGTACCGAAGGCCAATCATCGAAGTACACATATCCTATTAGGTACGACTCAAGGCTTTACAACCCGAACGAGTAATACCCAATAGTTGGTTCGTCCGGCCAGGGACTAATATCATATGGAACCCGTACGTTAAAAACATTCTTTATAAATTATATATTTATTCATTGAAAAGCATCTTACACAAATGTTATAGATTAACCTCGAGGTTTTTGGAAAACAAAGTTTATACATAAGATATAACAAAACTGCTTTGCAAGGATAATAAAACTATCGCTGGCTAATGCTGTTCCTTCCCGTCCTAAGTAAGGGCTCCCGCCTATTGGTTACCTGCATCGCAAATGAGTCATGAGTAACTAGTTTATCCAGTGAGTCTAATCCCACACCCCAACAAATATTAGAAATATCCCGAGCAGAGAACTCCATTTGAATGCAGAGGAAATATATTCCTTAATTATTATATGTAAGGCCTATCTTTTATCGATGTGAATCCTATCTTAAACATCACCTCCACAATACCCGCCATTCACTCATACTTATAATATATATATATATATATATATATATGCTAAACCCGGAAAACCACCAAGGCTAACCGAGCCTAGCGGGGAAAGTAAGTATAACCATTATCTCCATCAGATATTCCAAGATCGAACATCTAATGATGCATGCAGTTACACGGCCTCCAGGGTGCGACCCCATCATAGTGTCTTCGTGACCTTGTTCCTTATCGCAGGACCAATCCACGGTAATGCGGGACTTTAGGGAGAGTGAATATGATAAGACTTCACATGATTCATACTTATATACTTAGTAATATACTTATATATTAGTACTTGAGAACAAGTACTAAGGCTCGGGATAAACCTTAAAGAATAGAGAATATTATTTATTAAGTATTTATACTAAGTAGACACTTCAAAATTTATTATTGTTCAAGAAATTAACTTATCAATCAACCATAATAAGTAATTCACTCAAGCAATACTCATTCATAACTCATGAATTATCTATCTAGACTCACCTTTGATTATATGAGATTGGCTAAGGAAGACTAAACTCGAGCTCAAGATAATCACACTCCACTTCACTTCTGATTCAGAACGTCCACAAGGAAGGATCCGGTTGATCCCACCACTGACCTCGGCCAATGACCGGTTTTACTTCAGTGGTGAATGAACTTGGTTGCTCACTCTCTTCATGCTAAGATCACGTCCTGACCGGTTCCATACTTGAGATTGATAAGCTGAGAAGTGATCTCATGAATCTTATGGACCATCTAATAATTATTCCACACACCACAGTCACTGATTCAAGGAATAAGAAGGTTGGAAAGGGTCGTTCATGCTCAGATCTCTCTTCTAATTTTTTCTCTCAATTTTTCTCACAGATTTTTCTGTCTTTCTTCTCTCTTTCTCTTCGAAATTTTCTGTCTGGTTTTTGCTCTCTGTTTCAGAACGTGGGAAGCAGGTGACTGAGAGGAATAAGTAGCTGAGATGAGTTTTGTATGAGTGTCCAGGTTAACACCAAGCAGAAGTGAGCAAAGGACAGCTGGTGTCCTGCTTCACCACACCCAGCCAGCAGCTGCTTCCATTTCCTTCCTTTTAAGAAAGGTTTATAAATCATGTGCTTCTCACATGATCTGTCCAGCAAGCAAGCAAGCAGGCAGCTTGTCCTTGTCATGTGACTTTTATGGAGAAAGCAGGCAGGCAAGGTGGTGAATGACCATGGACTATTTTTAAGAATTTTAAGAAGCTGGTCGAAAATTTTCGGACAGTTTCCGATTAAAATTCTCGTGATCTTTCAATCTCGTCCTGCTTCAACTAAACTCGTCCAGTTTAAATAAAATTCGACCAACATAATTAATACTCGACCAGGACTATCAAGGGAAGTCCTTTCGACCACATGAGAGTCCCGTTGAGACATTAATTCATCGGATCAATTTTATTTTTAAATCTGGTCGACCAACTCCGAACTGGTCAAACGACATTTTTCTCGACCAAAAATCCATTAGCTTGTGAGGGTTATTACATCCTGAGTCAAGCTTGGAACCCTGAAGTCACTCCTCATTAAAAACCTTATGAGAGAAAACCCTCTTTAGGGATAAAACCCTCATAAGGAAAAGAGTAAGCTCCTTCGAGGCCTAGGGATTGGCCATTGAGTTCTTTGTGTCTCAACCAGTGTGGTGGACACAAATAACTCTGGATCATGGCCCTCACTGTGGTGCAAGTCTGGACCGACTCTCATTGCACACCACTAACACTTCTTGAGCTCATCTAGCTCACTCCACAATGATCTTGGTCTCTCCCCCTTTCACCCAACTTCTTGTTGGGTTAAGTGCTCGGATTACCCGATACAACTCCACCTTCATACTCAGCCTTGGTTGCTTCTTCTTCTAGAATAACCACCAAGGACTCCATCTTAACAGATCATTGAAGCTTCTCAATACTCCCCCTCAAGCTTGACCATGTGGAACAAGTCAAGCTTGGAAGGATTGCTTCATGATCTTGGACTTCAAACCATTACACCCTCACTTCTGATTCTGCTATCTTCATGGAATGCTAGTGTCTTCATCAGCTCTCTACAACCACCTCAAACCCTGAAGCCGAATTGCTAGAGTAACCTTCTTCATGACACAGCCAAGAATGCTCTGAACAGCCTCTTGTCTAGACACGCCACTACCTAAACCCGGATAGCTTTATCTTCATTCTCTTGTAATGGTAAGGAGGAAACAGGTCTTGAACTTAGATCACCAGGTAGCTCACTCACGTCCCCACCACAAGCTTGAATTGAGTCTAGGTTCAAGCTTGAAAGTGAGCCTGAATGAGCATCCAAATCAGGAGCACACCACCCCAACAGCTGCGCTTAAGCCACTGGTCCACCTCCATGTCTTCAGCTTCAACTACCCATGGATCAGAGGCCTTCCTCATGACTTTGGTGGTGACCTTCTTCTTCTTGTGTGTCTTGAACCAGGAGATCAACAACCTTCATGGCCTGCACTTCTTATAACCGGCTACTACGCCAAGAACCTTCCCATTGCTCCACACAATGGACCAAGTCTTCCTCTTGATCCGGATTGATGCTGAACAAGTGACACTCCTTGTGCATCCTGAAACAACACTCAAACTCCAAACAAGATAAGACACACTTGCATCGGGATCAAACCTTGACTAATCATCAAGTTTGATCTCCAATGTCACAAGCTTTGTACTTAGACAGCATCTCATTATCACTGAGATCCATTTAATACAAGCTTACCACTCTCTAAATGCTATCACAAAGCACCTAGGCAACCATTCCCTGCCTTAAACGACCCTTAGACTTTAGTCTAGGTGTCTCAACCTTAAGGCATCCCAATGACAAGAGTATGCAACAACCTTAACCTATTTACTTCATGAATGCAATCCGGATTAGATACAACTATCTATCATCCTAGCAAGCCATTCATTAGAATAGAGACTAAGCATCAATGCCATTTCCAAATACCAGACCCAAATGCTTCACTTTAGTCAGTTTATATTCATGTTTGCAAGCAGATTCAGAACATGCTATCTAATATCATGTCAAGCAACACTGAGATCTGGAGCAAGCACTTTAAACACTCAACCACTCACAACGAGTCATCTAAACATCCTGGGATAGATTCTAAACATTCATATCTAGCAATCTTAACACATCCTCAGGTCTCAAACACATCACACAACACATTCAGTTCATAAAGGATCAAACTTTATAACAAGGGACTGTAGGTTCTTACAAACAAGGAACTAGTGTTAGTTCCTTGAACACCTTTGATTCATGGCAAGATCAGGAGCTCTTAGTTGCGACCCAACACCTCCTTCTTCCATGGACCTTCCCTTGAACTCTCTATGCCCAAAGTCCCCACCAGTAACAAGGTGAAAACTTTCATCTTTCTTCATGGTCTATGAATAAGAACTCGCCTAGACTTGATTTGATGAAGAGGGTAGCTAATCCACTCCATAACTCCTGGATATGAGGCTCTCCTTTCTTCTGGACGGTATGAGAGAGTATGGAACTTCAAGAACAGCTTATGGGCTTTCCAGATGAACACCTTCTTGTAGAGGTTGAACTGGCTGGAAAGGAAGCTTATTTTTGGGTTTTGATAGCATGAGAGAAAGCTTTGATCTTTGCGGAATCTAGACACCAAGTTCTGATGAACCTGGCTCTGATACCATGTTGGATTTTCACAAGAGTATGTAGATCTTGGTTTGTGTGTGATGAACAAGCCTTTAAGGCAATGATGAACACGAAATGATGAAGAGAAAGGGTTCTGGTTTACTTGAATCAGAATCAGAGACTAAGAGAGACTAAGAGAGATGAAAAGACTAAGAAAGCGGAAGACTTGAGAGGGATTCTAATCAATAACACAACAAGCTTTATTTCTGAAGTGGAGAGGTGTTTTCCCCCTTACTCTCTTAATCAATACACATGCCCCTAAGGGTCTTTAAATAGATAAATGGGTGCTGGATACAAGTCTAAACTTAAAGAGGAGAAGCATGTGAAGTCAACAAGGGAAGGAGCCTAAATTCAAAATACTTGGCCTACAAAGCTCACACGCTTTTGGACAGGCTTTCCCTTGCTGTCTTCGTGGACTGAGTGTGTGGAAAACTTCTTCCTTAGAGAGTATATGGATAAGATTGAGCCAGGGCGTGGACAGGCTGTAATGGTAACTTCCCAGCAGCTTCCTTGGCTCTTCCTTGATGGAATATGCCTTTGGCATCTCCCCAAGATAAGACCAACTCGCCATAATATCCTTAGACCTTATCCACTTCTTCTTGGTTGATTCCGGGAAGGTTCTTGTATGGCCTGGGCGATGTACGGACCACCCATCCGTACACATCCGTACAAATCAACCCTATTTTTGCACATTGCCCATTTCCCTTCTTAGGTCGAACCATAAAGTGTTTTGGGTCGCCCATGTCCGTACGGTCCGTACAGTCCGTACGGCCGTCCATACATGTTGCCCTAACTTTGCACATCTGTACCAAATGCTCCCAAACTCTCCCCAACTTCTCCAATGCCTTCTCCCTCCACAACAAGAAGAAAGTCTTGGACAACGTTTGATGGTCCGAGATAACTTGATCACCATTCAAGCTATCTTTACATCAAGCTGAGCTAGTGTTTAGGCAAGACAATTGGTGTGTGCTCTTTTCCTTGCTTTTGGTTTTGTCCCACGAGGTTTTCCGGAGGAACGTTTTAAATGAGGCCACGACTTGTCTTACAAATCACCTAGGCCCTATCTCGGCCCAAGACTACTAGAAGACCATTTATTTTCATCTTATGTTATTCTAAAACTATAGTTTTATGTTATCTTTCCTGAAACCCTAGAGCATGTTCTTTGGTTTCTTTATTTATGGGGTTTTCGCAAACCCTTGTGAACTTAAGCAGTCTTTTATCAAAAACCCTATTTCTCTCTCTCTTTCTCTCTAGTTGGCGAGTTAAGGTTTATGGTGTGTAATATCTAGAGTCTAAGGGTGTCTAAGTTGGTGTGTCATATCCGATTTATTCATCTAGGAGTATCAAGAGATCATCCATCCCTCTTGTGTCACCATTCAATCCACAAATCTTGAAGAACTTGAGTCTCTGATTCCTTCCTGATATATCCTCCCATCAACCAAAGAAGCATCCTAGGCGCGTGTCATGTGGTATCAGAGCAACTTTGGTTAGGGAAGTCTCTTTTACTCTTTAAATCTTTTTGTTTCATCCGCAATACTCCTTAATCATCTTGAACAGAAGTAGAACTAAGTTTGTGTAGGGCTGCTCGAAAATTACATAGAGTTTTAGCCGATTTTGTGTACTTTCCTTTTTTTGGTTTAGGTGAAAGCCCTAGATTTTTAAACCCTAGCCGCATAAGAAGTACTTGCCGAGCAAGTAAGACTTTGTGTTGAGTTTTTCTTTGTTTCTTCTCGTGTACTCCTTGAACTACTTACTGGTTGTTGTGTTTTCCTTGGTGTAGGCATCAATAGGAACCAAGTTGGTTTGGAAGAACAAGTTTCTCATGGAAGCCATGACTGTTCAACTGAATCAATCCATGGTAGCTACGATGACTGAGATGATGAGGACCAATCTCAATGAGCTCCGCAAAGAGTTCAGAGAGGAAGTATGGCAAGCTACTAGTGAAGGTCACAGCCGTGAGACTAGGAGAGAAGAAGGACGCAGTACAACTCGACAAGAGCATGCCAGCTCTGAGGAAACTGATAACTACTATGAACATATCAATTCCTCATCAAGACAAAGCCAAAGGAGGCATAGACGCGGACAAAAAGGAAGGGCAAACCAGAGAGATGAGCTTGCTGGCTTAAAGCTCAAGATACCCCCCTTCCATGGGAAAGCCGATCTGGATGCCTATCTTTAATGGGAGAAGAAGATTGAGCTGGTCTTTCAGTGTAAGCAGTACACAAATCACAAGAAGATCCAGATAGCTTCTACTGAGTTCTATGACTATCCTCTAAGGTGGTGGGATCATTATGTTACTAACCGTAGAAGGAATGGTGAGGAACCAGTTGAAACATGGCCAGAGATGAAGTCTATCATGCGCAAGAGGTTTGTTCCAAATCAATACCATAGAGACTTGCACCATAGGCTCAGAAAGCTTACTCAAGGTTCAAGATCAGTGGAAGAATACTATCAGGAGATGGAGCTACTCATGCTAAGGGCTAATATATCTGAAATAGAGAAGCAACCATGTCAAGGTATCTGTGTGGTCTAAACTGTGATATACAAGACAATGTTGAGATGCAACATTATGTGGAGTTAGAAGAGATGTTACACAAGGCCTATCACCACAGATCCGGATGAGTTGAATGAGAGGCGTGAGAAAGACAAGGTCCTTGGACTCTTGCTCACACTCAACACTACCTACAATGATCTGATCAAACATATCCTTAGATCCGAGAAGCTCCCCAATTTTGAAGAAGTTTGTGCTCAAATCCATAAGGAACAAGGGTCCTTGGGGCTATTTGGAGGAAAAGGGGAGCTTACTCTTGCCAACCAAGCCGAGGTGCCTCAAGCTAACCGAGTCCATAAGTATGAAGATAGGAGGGTTGCTGGGAACTTTGAAGATCGGAGGTTCAATGGAAACTGTGATCATTGCAAAAGGCATGGTCATAAGAAGAGTCAATGCTGGATTCTCCATCCTCACCTTAAGCCGGCCAAGTTCATGAAGGAGAGAGAAGGAAGAGCTAATGTGACCTATGGAACGGGTGATCAAACGGGTGATGGGACTTCAACCAAGGGTAATGAGACAGAAGGTCGTGAAGGTGGTGAGAGCAATGCCCTAGTGACTTACACTGCCCATCAGCCACGCCTCAATGAGCATGAGTTCATCCGCCGGTCTGAGATGGATGCTCTCATCAAAATGCTCAAGGATAATGGTAACACTCTTGGTAATGTGAAAGGGTATTCATTTGGTGCATATAGGGTTGCTAGTATTTCTGAACAACCGGATAGCTTTCACACTGATTCTAGGATGATTGGTCATTCTCATACTGCTCATAACATGTCTAAACCATTGATAGTAGATTCTGGTGCATCTCATCATATGATTACTGATGCTAGTCTTATTAGAGATATAGAACCGGCTAATGGACATATAATGATAGCAAATGGATATAGGATACCCATAAGAGGTGTAGGCAAGCTGAAATTGTTTAACAAAGAATCTAGAGCCTTTTACATGCCTGAGTTTACTTCAAACTTACTCTCTATCAAGAAGTGTACCACTAATATGCATTGCAATCTTATATTCAGTCCTAATGATGTCAAGTTTCAGGATATTGAGAGTAGCTGATTGATTGGGCAAGGAGTAACCAAAGGAGATCATTATATGCCTGAAGAGCTTAGTTCTGTGCCTGATCATAGATGCTTGTTTACTTCTGTTTCAGCTCCTGTTTTGAATAAGAATGCTTTGTGGCATTCTAGACTAGGACACCCTCATGTTAGAGCTTTAAACTTAATGGTTCCAGGTGTTATGTTTGATAATAATGATTGTGAAACTTGTATTTTAGGCAAACATTGTAAGACTGTGTTTCATAAATCATCAACCATCTATGAGCATTGTTTTGATTTGATTCACTCTGATGTTTGGACTGCACCATGCTTATCTAGAGAGAATCACAAGTATTTTGTAACATTCATAGATGAGAAGTCTAAATACACCTGGATAACCTTGATTCCATCTAAGGATAGGGTGCTTGATGCATTTAGAAATTTTCAAAACTATGTGACTAACTAGTTTAATGCCAATTTGGAAAGTTTTAGATCAGATAATGGAGGGGCGTACACTAGCCAAGCATTCAAGCAACACTTATCTCAACATGGAATTCTTCATCAGACAAGTTGCCCTTACACACCTCAACAAAATGGAGTGGCCGAAAGAAAGAACAGACACTTCATGGAGGTTGCAAGGTCGATGATGTTCCAGGCCAATGTCCCAAAGAAGTTCTGGAGTGATGCAGTGTCTACGGCTTGTTACTTGATCAACAGAACTCCAACCCGGATCCTTGAAGACAAGTCCCCATTTGAGGTCTTAAATAGGTATAGACCAACCTTGGATCATCTTCGAGTCTTTGGTTGTCTATGCTTTGTGTTAAGACCAGGAGAGTTGAGGAACAAAGTAGATGCAAAGAGTACCAAGGGGATGTTCATAGGGTATTCACCAACTCAAAAGGGGTACAAATGCTATGATCCGGTTACAAGGAGGGTGCTGGTGTCAAGGGAAGTGAAGTTTGTTGAAGAAAGAGAGTACTATGAAGAGAAGAATCAAGCAGAACTGGAAGATCTTGCATCAGATAAGGCGGCCAACCTAAGGATAATACTGGAGAGTCTTGGGACTAATCTTTCTCAAGAGCCAAGGATGGGAGGAGGAGAACCTCAAGGTCCCCCCAATACAAATGAAGAAGATCAGATTCCCCACTTCGACCATGATAGGGGAAATGAACCTGAAGAAAATACTCAAGAAGAAGGAGAACAATCAGGTTCTCATGATCAAAGTGTGGAGCAACAAGAGCAAGAAGAAGGACAAGGGTCAGTGAATGATGAAGAAGCACAAGATCAAGAGACGGTAGTTGAACAACAAGAGCAACAACTGAGAAGAAGCACTAGGATCAGAAACCCTCAACCAATTGGGTTAACACCAGAGTGTACTACAATGCTCAAGCAGTGGAACATGCTTCTCGAGTCTCATGCTCTCTTGCTCACTACCCTGAAGATCATTGTGTGCTGATGGTTAACCTAGATCAGAGTTACATTCCAAAGTCTTATGATGAAGCTATGAAGGATAAGGAATATAAGGAGTCAGTTGGTGCTGAAGCAAATGCCATGATTAAAAATGATACATGGTATGAGAGTGAACTTCCAAGAGGGAAGAAGGCAGTATCAAGTAGGTGGATCTTCACCATCAAGTATCTTGCAAATGGGAAGATAGACAGGAAGAAGACTAGAATTGTTGCAAGGGGTTTCACTCAAACATATGGTGAAGACTACTTAGACACCTTTGCTCCGGTTACAAAGCTTCATACCATCAGAATAGTATTGTCAGTTGCGGTTAATCTAAGATGGGGTCTATGGCAAATGGATGTGAAGAATGCTTTCCTCCAAGGGGAACTTGAAGATGAGGTGTATGTGCATCCACCACCGGGTCTTGAACACTTGGTAAAAGAAGGGAAAGTCCTGAGGCTGAAGAAGGCTACATATGGTCTCAAGCAATCACCAAGAGCCTGGTACAACAAACTGAGTACTACCTTGAATGGGAGAGGCTTCAAGAGATCCGAGCTCTACCATACCCTCTTCACTCTCACATCTCCCACAGGTATCATTGTCCTTCTAGTATATGTTGATGATATCATCATTACTGGAAGTGACAAGGAAGGTATATAAGCTACCAAAGAATACTTGAAATCTGTGTTTGAAATTAAAGATTTGGGAGAGAGGAAATACTTTCTTGGAATAGAATTGTGCAGATCCAAGGAAGGTTTATTTCTATCCCAAAGAAAGTATACACTTGATCTTTTGAAAGATGCAGGTATACCAGAAGGGAAGACAGCCAAGACACCCTTGGAAGAAGGATATAAAGTACCACGAGAGGGGGAGATAGAAGACATCCCACTCTTTCAAGATGCTAAGCTTTATAGGAAGCTTGTTGGTAAGTTAATCTATTTGACAATCACAAGACCTGATATATGCGTTGCTGTGAATCAGGTTAGGCAACACATGCAAGAACCTAAGGAGCATCACTGGAACATGGTGAACCGGCTACTCATGTACCTGAATGGAACATTTAAGTCAAGGAGTTTGGATGGGGTGCAATGAGAGCACAGAAGTGGTTGGATATTGTGATGCATATTGGGCCGACGATATGATGGATAGGAAGTCGACCACTGGTTATTGCACATTCATTGGTGGAAACCTTGTTACCTGGAAGAGTAAGAAGCAAAAGGTGGTGTCATGTTCTAGTGCTGAAGCCGAGTATAGAGCCATGTTGAAGCTTACAAATGAGTTAATGTGGATCAAGGGTATATTGAAGCACTTGGGGATTGATCAAGGTACACCCATGACCATGCACTGTGACAACCAAGAAGCCATACACATTGCCTCCAACTCAGTTTTCCACGAGAGGACAAAGCATATTGAGGTTGATTGCCACAAGGTGAGGCAAATGATAGTATCCGGAGACATCTTGCCATGCTACACCCGGAGTGAAGATCAGCTAGCTGATGTGTTTACTAAAGCAGCTAGGCAGAAGACCATTGAGTCCATCCACACTCATCTTGGACTCATGGATCTTACCAGAAAGAACTGATCCCCTCGCAATGGGGTCTTTACTCTTTTCCTTGTTGAGGTTTTATCCTAAGGAGGGTTTTCTTTGGCAAGGTTTTTAATGAGGAAGATCTCATGGCATTCCAAGCTTGACTTGTTCCACATGGTCAAGCTTGAGGGGGAGTGTTGAACAAAGGTTATAATATGATATAGGAAGGCTTATGAAGAGGAGAGGAAATGGTTTAGAGCTGTCCATACAACTAGGCCGTACAGGCCGTATAACTTGGCCGTACAACTTAGGCGAAGCAGTTTACCGCGGACGAGAAAAATTACCCGGGTAAGAGTAACTCGACCCAGAGTTACTCTTACTAGTTACCAAGCGGATCAAGCTTGACTGAGGCGCACGTTTGACAGGCTGGCTCGTGCTGGAAGAGCATCTGGTCAAGATGCCAAAGGAATCTCCGTGTGAAGCTTTCCAGCCACAAGAATTGAAACGGGACGCTCCTGGTCATTGACTCCACACGCCTGTTGAAAAAGCTTATCCAAAACCTTATCCTGTATCCGTTGTAGGGCTTTACTCTTCCTCTATATATTTGTAAACCTTGTTCATCAATAAGATAACGAAACCTTCAGTCTTTTCTCTTAGTCTCTCTCAATGGTTTCTAGTCTCTCTCGCCGAGTCTCTTCTTCTTTAGTCTAAATCTCTCTCTCAGTCTCTTATTCTCTTTCTCTTCTCTCAATCTCTATCAAACTTTCATACATTATATAGAGAGAGTTACAAGGGTTTTCATAAAGCAAAGGGAGAAAGGAGTGGCTGTGGTTGAGAGCAAGGTGCGCCTAATTCAAACTGAGGCCTCCTGGCCAAGTAAATGGCATCAGCATCTTTGACAAGATGCTGATCCTTCCAGCCCTTGCCAGCCTGTCCACGCGGCTCCCTTCTTCCTTTCCAACGGGTGGATAAGGTTACCTCCCAAGTAAAGCAGTCCGGTGACTTTGGTTTTACCCGAATGGTAAAAACTGGTCGAGCGCTTTTGGTCGACCTTGTACGGCCTGTACGGCCTTGTACAACCTTTACGGCCTTGTACAGCCTGTATGGCCTTGTACGGACAAGGTCGACCACAACTGACACACTCCTAGGATGCTTCTTTGGTTGATGGGAGGATATATCCTTGCAAGAACGAATCAGAGACTCAAGTTCTTCAAGGATGTGGATTGAATGGTGACACAAGAGGGATGAGAGAACTCTTGATACTCCTAGATGACCAGCTCGGATATGACACAACAAGAGAGACACCCTTAAGGCTCTGGATATTACACACCAGAAGATACTCGACAACTTAGAGAGAGAGCCGTCAAGAAAACAAAAGACTTTGATATATTAGATTGCTTGAGGAAACCCTTAAATAAAAGAAACCAAAGAACATGCTCTAGGGTTTTGGCAAGAATAACATAAAACTGTAGTCTTAAAAATAACATAAGATAAAAATGGATATTCTTCTAGTAGTCTTGGGCCGAGATAGGGCCTAGTTGATTTGTGAGACAAATCGTGGCCTCGTTAAAAACCTTCCTCCGGAAAACCTCGTGGGACAAAACCAAAAGCAAGGAAAAGAGCACACACAAGGAAAAGAGCACACACCAAATGTCTTGCCTAAACACTAGCTCAACTTGATGTAGAGATAACTTGAATGGTGATCAAGATATCTCGGACCATTAAACCGTGTCCAAGACTTGCGTCTTGTTGTGGATGTTAAGTGAGTAATCCTACAACAGTCTCTGACACACGCCTAGGATGCTTCTTTGGTTGATGGGAGGATAGATCCTTGCAGAAACGAATCAGAGACTAAAGTTCTTCAAGGTTTGTGGATTGAATGGTGACACAAGAGGGATGGATGATCTCTTGGTACTCCTAGATGACTAACTCGGATATGACACACCAAATTAGACACCCTTAGACTCTGGATATTACACACCAGAATCACCTCAACTCGCCGACTAGAGAGAGAGAGAGAGAGAGAGAAATAGGGTTTTTGATAAAAGACTTATTGAGTACAATAGGGTTTGCGAAAACCCTTAAGTAAAAGAAACCAAAGAAAAAGCTCTTAGGGTTTCGAAAATATATCATAAAACTATAGTCTTAAAAATAACATAAGATAAAAGGGATAGTCTTCTAGTAGTCTTGGGCCAAGATAGGGCTTAGGTGATTTGTAAGACAAGTCGTGGCCTCGTTAAAAACCATCCTCCGGAAAACCTCGTGGGAGAAAACCAAAAGCGAGGAAAGGAGCACACACCAAATGTCTTGCCTAAACACTAGCTCAACTTAATGTAGAGATAACTTGAATGGTGATCAAGATATCTTCGACCATCAAACCTTTTCCAAGACTTTCTTCTTGTTGTGGATGTGAAGTGAGTAATCCTACAATAGTCTCCTTGAGTTTCTTGGCTCTGGAACGGGTCATGGGACCTTCTGGAATGGTAAAAGCATCATCACCAGGCTGCTGGCGCATTATGGCATCATGTGGCTCGTCTAAGATCTCATTACCCTCTTTGGTAAGCTGGTCCATGATCACATCGTCCCCTCCCTCTTGAAAAGGATTTATCCTCAAATCTGGTTCATCAACAACAAAAGGGACCAAGTCAGTAACATTGAAGCTATTAGACACATCATACTGACCTTGGAGATCAAGTTTTTAGGAACTGTCATTGATCTTGTGGATGATCTCGAAGGGTCCATCAATTGTTGGCATCAGCTTGGGCTTCCTCTCGTTGGGAAACCTATCCTTCCTTAGGTGAAGCCAAACTTTGTCACCAACTTCTAAGAGCTGCACACGCCTTCCCTTGTTGGCTTTCTTCTCATAGGACTTAGTTTTCTGTTCAATGTTTTGTCTAGCCTTCTCATGGATTTGCTGGACCATCTCAGCTTTCTTCTTACCGTCCAAACTAACCCTTTCACACTCAGGTAATGGCATTAGATCCAAAGGAGAGGTGGGATTGAACCCATAAACAATTTCAAAGGGAGAATACTTAGAAGCAGATTGCATGGCATGATTGTATGCAAATTCACAATGAGGTAAGTAATCTTCCCAAGTTTTCAAGTTCTTTTTGATGAATGCACGCAGGAGTGTTCCTAGAGTCCTATTAACTACCTCAGTTTGTCCATCAGTTTGCGGATGACATGTAGTAGAAAACAACAACTTAGGGCCTAGCTTAGACCAAAGAGTCTTCCAAAAGTAACTAAGGAACTTAGTATCCCTATCACAAACTATAGTCCTAGGCATGCCATGTAAATGAACAACCTCTTTAAAGAACAATTTAGCAACATGCAATGCATCATCAATCTTATGACAAGCTATGAAATGTGCCATTTTAGAGAACCTATCAACAACAACTAATATTGAGTCCTTTCCGGTTCTAGTCCTAGTCAATCCAACAATGAAATCCATAGATATGTCATTGGAAGGATGGTGAGGGATTGGTAAAGGAGTGTACAAACCCTGAGATTGAACTTGGGACTTAGCATGCTTGCAAGTAGCACACCTTCCACAGATTCTCTCAACATCTCTTTTCATGTGGGGCCAATAGAAGTGATCCTGCAAAACTTTAAGAGTCTTGGCAATCCCAAAATGTCCCATTAGACTGCCCCTATGGGATTCCCTAACAAACAGATCTCGTAGAGAACAATTAGGCACATACAATTTGTTATCATAGAACAAGAATCCATCTTGTCTAAAGTAATGCCCTGCAGAAAATTTCTCACAAGACACATAAGCTTCTTTAAAATCAAGGTCAGTCTCATACATGTCTTTAATCTGCTCAAAACCTAGTAGCTTAGCATCAAGAGTGGTCAAGAGAACATACCTCCGAGATAGTGCATCAGCAACTATGTTCTCCTTACCTTGTTTGTATTTGATCACGTATGGGAATGTCTCAATGAAATCAACCCACCTTACGTGTCTCTTACTAAGCTTACTCTGCCCTTTTAGATACTTTTGGGACTCATGGTCAGTGTGTATGACAAACTCCTTGGGCCACAAGTAATGCTGCCATGTTTGAAAGGCCCGCACCAAGGCATAGAGTTCTTTGTCATATGTAGCATAGTTGAGAGTGGCTCCTCCAAGCTTCTCACTAAAGTACGCGATGGGTTTCCTATCATGCATCAATACAGCACCAATTCCAATCCCTCAGGCATCACATTCAATCTCAAAGATTTTAGAAAAGTCAGGAAGCATTAAGAGAGGTGATTGAGTAAGCTTCTCTTCAAGGGTTTGGAATGCGGCTTCTTGTGCTTCTCCCCATTTGAATCCTACATCCTTCTTGATTACTTCAGTCAATGGAGCTGGAATGGTGCTAAAGTCCCTCACAAAATGCCTGTAAAACCCAGCAAGCCCATGGAAATTTCTCACTTCTCCTACTGTGGTTGGGCTTGGCCAGTCCTTGATGGCTTTGATCTTCTCCTCGTCCACCTTAACTCCATCTGCACTCACAACAAAGCCTAGAAAGACCAAGTTATCTGTGCAAAAAGTACACTTCTTCAAGTTGGCAAAGAGTTTCTCATTTCTTAACACATTAAGAACATCCCTAAGATGTTCCATATGATCCTCTAAAGTCTTACTTTATACTAAGATGTCATCAAAGTACACAACAACAAAAATGCCTAGAAATGATCTAAGAACATGATTCATCAATCTCATGAATGTACTAGGTGCATTTGTCAATCCAAATGGCATAACTAACCACTCATACAATCCATGCTTAGTTTTAAATGCAGTTTTCCACTCATCTCCTTCTTTCATCCTAATCTGATGATAACCACTTTTCAAGTCTATCTTAGAGAAGATGCAAGAACCATGTAATTCATCAAACATATCATCTAATCTAGGTATAGGATGGCGATACTTCACTGTAATGTTGTTGATTGATCTACAATCAATACACATGCGCCAAGTACCATCCTTCTTAGGCACAAGGAGCACTTGTAGAACACATGGGCTTAAACTCTCTCGGATATAGCCCTTCTCCATGAGTTCCTCTACTTGTCTTTGCAACTCCTTTGTCTCAACCGGATTGGTTCTGTAAGCTGGCCGGTTTGGAAGTGCATATCCTGGAACAAAGTCTATCTGATGCTCAATCCCACGCAAGGGAGGTAAACCAATGGGGTTGTCCTCTGGAAATACATCTTAAAACTCCTGCAAAAGAGAAATCATTTCACTCGGATACACCGGCGTAGAATCTGTTAAGTTCAAAAGATTTTCTTTAAAGACAAGTAAGTTAGCCTGTTGTTTAGAGTAGAGAGTTCTTTTGATATCACCCATGTTTGCATAGAAGTTTGACTGCTTAGTTCCAGCCGGTTTGAGATCAATCTCCTTCTTCTTTTGGAGCTGAACCTGATCATGCTGAACTTCCTTAGGTGTCAAAGGAACCAGGACACTCTTGCGGCCCTTGAACTCAAAGTAATGCTTGTGGGATAAACCATCATGGATGACTCGGCGATCAGATTGCCAAGTGTTAACTTGAAGAGATACAAATGAACAAGATAGTGTGGTGTGAAGGATCTTGTGCAACGAGTATGGAGAAGGCTGTGGACAGCTTTTGAGTGTGCAAGAGACTGAGGAACATTAAGGAGAAGTCAAAGGAAGACCTTGTGAAGCTTTGGTAAAGAGTAGAGATCAAATGGACAATGTTTGGGTGAGTTGCACGAATGGCCGTACGGTCGTACAAACTATACAGACCGTACGGATCCGTACAGACCAAACTCGACCCAGAAATATTTAAACTCGACCATTTGATATTAGAAGATGATTTTGAGGTTTGGGAAGTTAGGGCATAGCATGAGACCCTAAAATGACCAAGACGTGTTTGCCAAGGAAGCTTCAAGACTTGTGAGGCAAGGAAGGGTTAAGGTTTGAAGTGAAGATCAAGACTTGGGTGTAAAGCAAGGGTTTAGGCGACCAAAGGAAGATGCTTTGGTATATTCGGCCAAGGGAGCCTCCAGGAAGGAGCTAAGGTGTGGATAAGGTTATCCACTCACCAAAGGAAGAATGAAAGGAAAAAGGAGCCATTTATGGATAAGGTTTCTTATCCATCCGGCCAAAAACAAAGGAAGAGCCTTTCCACCCTGTCCAAACGTGTGGAGCTTCTGAGCCACAAGTTTCAAATTAACCAGCCTGGTTACCTTGACTTCACGTATTTATTCCTAAGGGTTTTGATCCGTGTTGCCTTCCATCTCTCTCTCTATATATTGTGTATCCTGTCGAGTTTATTATTCAAGGGAGTAAGGGGGAAAACCCCTCTCCACTTCATAATGAAAAGCGTGTAGTTTCTTGGATTGAATCCTCCTTAGTCTACCCCTTTCTTATTCTCTTTAATCTCTCTAAATCTCCCTTAATATCTGATTCTGATTCAGGAAAACACAACTAAACCAGAACCCTTTCTCTTCATCATCTCGTGTTCTTCCTTGCCTTAGAGGCTTGTTCATCACACACAAACCCAGATCCACATACTATGGTGAAAATCCAACATGGTATCAGAGCCAGGTTCATCAGAACTTGGTGTCTAGCTTCCACAAATATCAAGACTTTCTCTCCTGCCATCAAAACCCAGAAAGGAGCTTCCTTTCCAGCCGGTTCAACCTCTACAAGAAGGTGTTCATCCGGAAAGCGCATAAGCTGTTCTTGAAGTCTCATGCTTTCTCATACCGTACAGAAGAAAGGAGAGCCTCGGATCTAGAAGTTATGGAGTGGATTAGCTACCCTCTTCATCAAATCAAGTCCAAGGCGTGTTCTTATTCAAAGACCAGGAAGAAAGGTGAAAGCTTTCACCTTGTTACTGGTGGGGGCGACCAAAGTATGAAGAAAGGTGGGGACTTTAGGCATGGAAAGTCCAAGGGAAAGTACATGGAAGAAGGAGGTGTTGGGTCGCAACCAAGAGCTCCTGATCTTGACATGAATCAAAGGTGTTCAAGGAATTAACACTAGTTCCTTGTTTGTAAGAACCTACTGTCCCTTGTTATAAAGCTTGATCCTTTATGAATTGAATGTGTTGTGTGATGTGTTTGAGACCTGAGGATGTGTTAAAATTGCTAGATATGAATGTTTAGAATCTATCCCATGATGTTTAGATGACTCGTTTTGAATGGTTGAGTGTTTAAAGTGCTTACTCCAGTTCTAAATGTTGCTTGACATGATATTAGATATCATGTTCTGAATCTGCATGCATACGTGAATAGAACTGATTAAAGTGAAGCATTTGGGTCTGGTGTTTGGAAATGACATTGATGCTTAGTCTCTATTCTAATGAATGTATTGCTAGGATGATAGGTAGTTGTATCTAATCCGGTTTGCATTTATGAAGTAAATAGGTTAAGGCTGTTGCATACTCTTGTCATTGGGGCTGCCTTAAGGTTGAGACACCTAGACTGATGTCTAAGGGTCGTTTAAGGCAGGGAATGGTTGCCTAAGTGCTTTTAGAGAGCATTTAGAGAGTTGTAAGCTTGTGACATTGGTGATCAAACTTGATGATTCGTCAAGGTTTGATCCCAATGCAAGTGTTTCTTGTCTTGCTTGGAGTTTGAGTTTTTTTTCAGGTTCCAAGGGATTGTCTCTTGTTCAACACCAATCCGGAACAAGAGGAAGGCTTGGTCCATTGTGTGGAGCAATGGAAGGGTTCTTGGTGTAGTAGCCGGTTATAAGAAGCGCAGACCATGAAGGTTGTTGAGCTCCTTGTTCAAGGCACACAAGAAGAAGAAGGTCACAACCAAAGTCATGAGGAAGGCCGGTGATCCATGGGTACTTGAAGCTGAAGACATGGAGGTGGACTAGTGGTGTAAGCGCAGCTGTTGGGGTGGTGTGCTCCTGGTTTGGATGCTCATTCAGCCTCACTTTCAAGCTTGAACCTAGACTTAATTCAAGCTTGAGGTGGGGACTTGAGTGAGCTACCTGCTGATCTAAGTTCAAGACCTGGTTCCTCCTCACCATTGCACCAGGAATAGAAGATGGAGCCATCCGGGTTTAGACATCGGCAAGTCTAGACAAGAGTGTGGTCAGAGCACTCTTGGCTGTGTGAAGAAGAAGGTGACTCTACAATGCGGCTTCTGAAGTGAGTTGGTTGAAGAGTTTGCTGAGGTATCTCCCAGCATTCCATTAAAGGTGGCGAGATCAGAAAGGAGTGGGCAGTGGTGTGTTGCTCAAGATCATGAAGCTGTCCTTCCAAGCTTGACATGTTCCACATGGTCAAGCTTGAGGGGGAGTATTGTGAATCTTCAATGATCTGTGAAGATGGAGTCCTTGGCGGTTATTCAAGAAGAAGAAGCAACCAAGGCAGAGAATGAAGAAGGTACTCAATGGAGGGTGTATCTTGGTAATCCGAGCACTTAACCCAACAAGAATTTGGGTGAAAGGGGGAGAGACCAAGATCAGTATGAGATGATCTATATGAGCTCAACAAGAGTTAGTGGTGAGCAATCCAAGTCGGATTAGCTTACAGCACAGTTATGCCATGATCCATAGTTCTTTGTGTCCACCACACAGGTTGAGACACAAAGAACTCATTGGCCAATCCCTAGGCCTTGGAGATCTTACTCTTTTCAGTATCAAAGTTTTATCCCAAAAAGGGTTTTCTTTGATAAGGTTTTTAATGAGGAGACTGAGGATCACTAGAGCTTGACTTAGGATCACTAGAGTCAAGCTTGAGGGGGAGTATTAACTTGAAGTGATACAAATGAACAAGAGAGAGATGAGATGGAGGCAAAGAAGATAGTGTGGTGTGAAGGATCTTGTGCAACGAGTATGGAGAAGGCTGTGGACAGCTTCTGAGTGTGCAAGAGACTGAGGAACATCAAGGAGAAGTCTAAGGAAGACCTTGGGAAGCTTTGGTGAAGAGTAGAGATCAAATGGGCAATGTTTGGATGAGTTGTACGGATGGCCGTACGGTTGTACGGACTGTACCGACCGTACGGACCAAACTCGACCCAGAAATATTTAAACTCGACCATTTGATCTTAGAAGATGATTTTGAGGTTTGGGAAGTTAGGGCACAGAATGAGACCCTAAAATGACCAAGACGTGTTTGCCAAGGAAGCTTTAAGACTTGAGAGGCAAGGAAGGGTTAGGGTTTGAAGTGAAGATCAAGACTTGGGTGCAAAGGAAGGGTTTAGGCGACCAAAGGAAGATGCTTTTGTTGAAATGTGGAATAAGGTTAAGGAAAATTAGAGGATGCTTGTGTGAAGATTTGGAGAGAAAAGGAGATGGTGCAAAATAGGGCAATGGTACGGACGGTACGGCCGGTGTACGGACTGTACGGCTGGTGTATGGACCACCCAACCAAAACCATTTCAGATCATCCTAACTTCACTTATTGAGGATGTGCAAAAATAGGGCGAAAGTGTACGTACATGCCTGGTCAGTACACTTGGAGTTACCGTGTGGTGAAAGGTAAATGGACGAGTGAAGGAAGGAGGAAAGCTTTTGGATAAGGGAGAAGGTTTGGTCTTCACTTGGTGCGAACCAAAAGGATAAGGTTGGCGCATCTTTGGAGACCTGGTGCTAGCTGGAAAGGTACAAGAGCATCTAGTCAAGATACTCTTAGTATCAAACATGCGAGCCACCTCGTCCACAAGTTTAAACTTGGCTCTCCTCCGGTCAAGCTGACCTCACATGCTTTACTTTTTCTATCCGTTAAACCCTTGTATCTCCTTCCATATATATTTGTAAACCCTCAGCAAGAAATAAACTTATGGAGTCTATTCTCTCCTTTATCATTTTCGATTCTCAGTTCCTAAAGCATTAGTATCTCTAATCTCTCTCGAATCTCTTCAATCTCACTATATTTTGTTCATTTCTTAAAACTTTCATGGTATCAGAGCCAGGTTAATCATAACCTGTGCTTGTTTCTTCGAAAAATCTTTGTTTCTGAAAGCTCAAGATCCAAGCTTGAAGCTTTCTCCTTTCCGCAACCCAGAAACTCTCAAGAACACAACTTGAGACTCTTTTCTTTTCGGTTTGATCAAGATGGAGAACAACATCAAATCTGTGGTCATTCTGGTGGTCTTGAAGGAACCAAACATCTTGCTGTGGGCTCGCCTAGTAAAGACAGCATTAGGAGGAAGAGGTCTGTAAGACCCGATCCGGCCTCTCAG